>OY992883.1:120136656-120356656 GCA_963921405.1 Cepaea hortensis
GTTAGTTAGTTAGTTAGTTAGTTAGTTAGTTAGTTAGTTAGTTAGTTAGTTAGTTACTTAGTTACTTAGTTAGTTAGTTAGTTAGTTAGTTAGTTAGACATAAGATTATCCTCACTGCACATGTTACCATTCATTCATTCCGTAAGTAATCGGGTACCATTCTCGGCCTGTAGCGGTCGACGACACCAGGTCTGTGTTGGTTGAACATCCCATAGAGCCCCTATCTGGCGTCACCCCTATTCACGTCATGTTCTTGTAGGTCTGGTCATGTTAGCAAATTCACAGTCATCCACTGTTTCGTCTAACCGCCCCTGCCTCTCTGATAGCATTCAGCATGCAGTCCATTGCTCGTCCGCTTTCCACAGTAACCCGACTTGCAAGACTATCAGCTTGTTTTTTTTTCCCCTCTAACACTTAGACGATAGTTTGTTACATTGTGCTTAAAAAGGCATAATAGCTACAACCCATGGCGGTAGCGAATGTGACTGATAAGGACAATTCGCGCTGTAAATGTACGTTCACAGTGGACGCATGTGATTACATGGTCATTTCCACCATCATGCACTATCTTACGTCTCACACGCTCTTTGTGTGACTTATCTGCAATCATTTTCTCCTTTGTCTTTATTCCATTTCTGATATTTGCTGTCCACATAACACGTTCAGCGGCGACTTGCTCCCGATGTGCATTATCAATGCCTGTATCAATCATGTCCCGCTTACACACATCTTTGTATCGTAGTAGAGGCCGACCCTGAGATCTCTTACGCATCTGTGATTCACCTAAAAGATGTCCTTAGGTATTCTACCATCATCCATCCTCGTAACTTGTCCTATCCATCTAAGTCTACGAAGACTGAGCATGGAACCAACCGTCACACAACCTGATCTTTCCAATACATCAGTTTTTGTGATTTTGTCTTGTCACTTAATACCAAGTATTCTTCGCAGACACCGCTATATGAAAGCTGTTTAAACGTTTCTCTTGGTGTGAGTAAGTTGACCAGGCTTCACTGCCATAAAGAAGAGTACTAAGGACACAGGCTTGATAGACAAAGACTTTTGTTCAGGCAGTAAGCTTCCTGTTCTCCCAGACTCTTTTTGTTAACCTGTTCATTGTTGTTGCTGCCTTAATAATCCTGATGTTGATTTCCTGATCTAGGGATAATTTGCTATTTACCTCTGATCATAGGTATGTAAAATGGTCTACTATCTCCAGTTCGGCGTCGTAAATAAAGATTGATGGTACCCCATGTGCACCTTGTGACATAATCTGTGGCTTCTTTTTGCTAATTGTTAAACCAAATTCTGAACAAGCATTGGAGAATGCAGATAGTAGACATTGCAATTCTTCCTCAGAGTGGGTCGTAGTTGCAGAATAATCTGCAAAAGGCAACTCTCTGATTAGTACCCTCCAAATTTTGGTCTTGGCCTTCAATCTCTGCGCATCGTAGAGTCCGCCATATGAGCGTGAGTGAATGTATATACCACCATCCTGATCACGAAAGGCATATTTCAGTAGAAGTGAAAAGTATATTCCAAAGAGGGTGGGAGCTAGTACACACCCTTGCTTAACTCCTCTCTTGATTTCAAACTCTTCTGAAGTTGCACCATCAAACTTGATTATACCCTTCATGCCTGTGTGGAACGATTCCACAATGGACGGAAGCGTTGGTTGACAGCCGATCTTCTTTCGTGCCTTGAACAGACCCTCACGACTGACCAAGTGAAATGCCTTTGTGAGTTCGATGAATTCAATAAACAATGGCCGATTCTGTTCACGGCATTTTTTCTTGCATTTATCGCAATGAGAATATCATATCAATGGTAGACAGGGTCTGTCGAAGGCCACACTGTGATTCGGGGTAGATTTGATCTCTTTGGACTTGAAGTCTGCGCAGAACAATTCTGGCAAATACTTTCCCAACAATACACAGAAGTGAGATACCCCTGTAGTTGTTGCAGTCGCTCCGATCTTCCTTGTTCTTGTACAGTGTTATGATGCTTGAATCTTTGAAATCCTGTGGGACTTGTCCTTCTCGCCAGCATAACTCTATTAGATGGTGGATCTGTAGAGTGAATGTGTCTTGCCCACTCCTGATAACCTCTATTGGAATCCCATCCTTACCTGGAGCCTTGCCAGATGCAAGTTCATTTATAGCACACTTAACTTCTGTTATAGTGGGAAGTATGTCCAGGTGGTCAAGAGTTGGCAGGGCCTCTATGGCGTTGAGGGCGTCATCAGCTAGTTTGGTCTCACTTAAGTAAAGCTCCAAATAGTGCTTTACCCATCTATGCATCTGCTGTTTCTTATCAGTGATGATTTCACCAGTCATGGTTTTCAGTGATGCAATTCTTTTGATCATTGGACCACATGCTTTATTTATCCCCCATATATGCTTCTTGGTTCTTGATGTTATAACATCTGATGGGAGATGCCTTGAAGAGATTAGAACAAGAATCGCCATGGCGAAAGTAGCCTTCAGCAAAATGAAAAACATTCTGACCAATAAAAAGATGTCAATTGAAACGAGAAAAAGAGTGTTGAGGGGATACATAGAGCCTGTTCTTTTATGTGAAACTTGGACAATGAGCAGTCAAGCTGAAAAGCATCTGATGGCTGCAGAAATGTGGTTTCTGAGGAAAATGCAAAGAATACCATGGATAGACAGAAAAACCAATGACCAAGTACTACAGGAGACAAATGAACATCGTAAACTGATTAGAGAAATTAGACGTAGACAGTCAACATTTTTGGGACATGTTATGAGAAGAAATGGGTTGGAGAACTTAGTGACAACTGGCAAGATCGAGGGGAACAGACCAAGAGGAAGACCGAGAGGAGAATACCTGGATGGCTTGGCCACATGGCATGGACGAGACAGGAACACTGAGCTGATCCACGACACTGGTGATCGAGTGAAATGGCGAGTCATGACCGCCCACGCTTTCCGGCATGGCACATGATTGATTGATTGATATGCTTCTGATGTTTCCCTTATCACTTGCATTTTGAATTTACTGACATAACTTGATCCAATAATCATTTGCACACAGTCTGGCAGCCTTTTGCACATCTTCCTAGCTCACTGAGAGTGTTACGCGTTGTTCTTTCCTTGTTTCTTAAGAGAGCTATCTTCTTCTTATCAATCAAGGGCTGCAGTATCTGGTTGTTTGCCGCAAACCAGTCCTGCCTCTTAAGATCCACAGTGCCGTAAACCCCTACCGCTATTTTATAAAGTTTCCTTAAGTTTACGCCACTTTTCACTTGCTGTACAATTTTCTGATGTATCAGTGAAAGCGTCTTCAAGTTCCTGTTGGAACTCAAAGCACTCATCAGGATCGTGGGTGTTAATAATATTAATCCTGGGCCTAGATTTGTGTTTAGCTGTGTAGATTCTCTTTGGTCTCAGTCTAACCCTTGCAACAGCCAAAGAATGATCCGTATCACAGTCAGCACTGTGGTAACTTCGAGTTAATGATTTATGGTTCAGATGTTGTCTCCGTGTGATAATGAAGTCCAGCTGATGCCAATGGCTGGATCTTGGATGTTTCCATGTGACCTTATGCAGCTCTTTTGTTTTAAAAGAGGAGTTTGAAATACATAGGTCATTTCTGTTACAATGCTTCAACAGTCTTTGCCCATTTTCATTCATGCGGCAGATGTTGCAATTTCCAAGGCACACTGGCCATGAACTCGAGTCCTTACCCACACGAGCATAAAAATCTCCTAGCATATAAATGTGGTCGTATTTCGGAATTGCCTTGATCCCAGAATCTAACTCCTCATAGAACGAATCCTTCACATCATCATAAGAAGTGAGTGTCGGTGCATGACATTGGCACCTTGCCGTCTTGACAGACGATAGTTTGTGCTTTAAAAAGGCATAATAACTTTTAACTATGGCGGTAGCGAGTGTGACTGATAAGGCCAATTTGCGCTGTAAATGTCCGTTCACAGTGGGTCCATGTGAACACGTGGTCATTTCCACCATCATGCACCATCTTACGTCTCAAACGCTTGGTGTGTGACTTTTCTGCAATAATTTTCTCCTTTGACTTTATTCCATTTCTGATATTTGCCCTCCATGCGACACGTTCAGCGGCGACTTGCTCCCAATGTGCATTATCAAAGCCTGTATCAATCATGTCCCGCTTACACACATCTTTGTATCGTAGTAGAGGCCGACCCTGAGATCTCTTACCCATCTGTAATTCACCAAAAAAGATATCCTTTGGTATTCTACCATCGTCCATCCTCCTAAGATGTCCTATCCATCTAAGTCTACGAAGACTGAGCATGGAATAAACTGTCACACAACCTGATCTTTCCAATACTTCAGTATTTGTGATTTTGTCTTGCCACTTAATACCAAGAATTCTTCGCAGACACCGCATATGAAAGCTGTTTAAATTGTTCTCTTGGTGTGAGTAAGTTGTCCAGGTTTCACTGCCATAGAGAAGAGTACTAAGGACACAGGCTTGATAGACAAGGACTTTTGTTTTGGCAGTAAGCTTCCTGTTCTCCCAGACTCTTTTTCTTAACCTGTTCATTGTTGTTGCTGCCTTACCAATCCGGATGTTGATTTCCTGATCTAGGGATAATTTGCTATTTACCACCGATCCTAGATATGTAAAATGGTCTACTATCTCTAGTTCGGCGTCGTCAATAAAGATTGATGGTACCCCATGTGCACCTTGTGACATAATCTGTGTCTTCTTTTTGCTAATTGTTAAACCAAATTCAGAACAAGCATTGGAGAATGCAGATAGTAGACATTGCAATTCTTCCTCAGAGTGGGTCGTAACTGCAGCATCATCTGCAAAAAGCAACTCTCTGATCAGTACCCTCCTAATTTTGGTCTTAGTCTTCAATCTCTGAGCATTGTAGAGGCCGCCATCTGAGCGTGAGTGAATGTATATACCACCATCCTGATCACAAAATGCATATTTCAGTAGAAGTGAAAAGTATATTCCAAAGAGGGTGGGAGCTAGTACACAACCTTGCTTAACTCCACTCTTGATTTCAAATTCTTCAGAAGTTGCACCATCAAACTTGATTATACCCTTCATGCCTGTGTGGAACGATTCCACAATGGACAGAAGAGTTGGTGGGCAGCCAATCTTCTTTAGTGCCTTGAACAGACCCTCACGACTGACCAAATCAAATGCCTTTGTGAGGTCGATGAAGGCAATAAACAGTAGTTGATTCTGTTCACGGCATTTTTCTTGCATTTGTCGCAATGAGAATATCATATCAGTGGTAGACCGGTTCTGTCGAAAGCCACACTGTGATTCGGGGTAGACTTGATCTCCTAGGACTTGAAGTCTGCGCAGAACAATTCTGGCAAATACTTTTCCAACAATACACAGAAGTGAGATACCCCTATAGTTGTTGCAGTCGCTCCAATCGCCCTTGTTCTTGTACAGTGTTATGATGCTTGAATCTTTGAAATCCTGTGGGACTTGTCCTTCACGCCAGCATAGCTCTATTAGCTGGTGGATCTGTATAGTGAGTGTGTCTTGCCCTCTCCTGATAACCTCTATTGGAATCCCATCCTTACCTGGAGCCTTGCCAGATGCAAGTTCATTTATAGCACACTTAACTTCTGTTATGGTGGGAAGTGTGTCCAGGTGGTCAAGAGTTGGTAGAGCCTCTATGGCGTTGAGGGCATTATCCGCTAGTTTGGTCTCACTTGAGTAAAGCTCCAAATAGTGCTCTACCCATCTGTCCATCTGCTGTTTCTTATCAGTGATGACTTCTCCAGTCAAGGTTTTCAATGGTGCACTTCTTTTGATCACTGGACCACAGGCTTTCTTTATTCCTTCATACATGCTTCTTATGTCTCCCTTATCACTTGCGATTTGAATGGACTCACATAACTTGATCCAATAATCATTTGCACACTGCCTGGCAGCCTTTAGCACATCCTTCCTAGCTTGCCTTAGCTCACTCAGAGTGTTACGCGTTGGTCTTTCCTTGTTTCTTAAGTGAGCTTTCTTCTTCTTATCAATCAAGGGCTGCAGAGTCTCGCTGGTGGCCGCAAACCAGTCCTGCCTCTTATGATCCACAGTGCCGTAAACCCTTACTGCTGTTTTACAAAGAGTTTCCTTAATTTACCCCACTTTTCATTTACTGTACAATTTTCTGGTGTATCAGTGAAAGCGTCTTCAAGTTGCTGTTGAAACTGAAAGCACTTTTCAGGATCATGAGTGTTAATAATATTAATCCTGGGGCTAGATTTGTGTTTAGCTGTGTAGATTCTCTTTGGTCTCAGTCTAACCCTTGCAACAACCAAAGAATGATCCGTATCACAGTCAGCACTGTGGTAACTACGAGTCAATTATATATGCTTCAGATGTTGTCTCCGTGTGATGATGAAGTCCAGCTGGTGCCAATGGCTGGATCTTGGATGTTTCCATGTGACCTTATGCATCTCTTTTGTTTAAAAAAAAGAGTTTGTAATACATAGGTCATTACTGGTGCAATGCTCCAGCAGCCTTTGCCCATTTTCATTCATGCGACCGATGTTGTATTTTCCAAGGCACACTGGCCATGAACTCGAGTCCTTGCCCACACGAGCATTGAAATCACCGAGCATATAAATGTAGTCGGATTTTGGAACTGCCTTGATCACAGAGTCTAACTCCTCATAGAACAAATCCTTCACATCATCAGAGGAATCGAGTGTCGGTGCATATGCAGTAATAATGGTGGCAAACCCACAAGAGGTTGCCAAGCGCAGGGATAATAGTCTTTCATTTCCTCCTGCTGGAATTTCAATCATTCCCAGTAGCGAATTCTTCACTGCAAAGCCCACACAATGTTGCCCTATTTCTGCCTGCCCTCTACCCTTCCATAAAAAGAGTGTAATTATTTTCCCCGAGGGACCCCTTCCTCAGCGAGGCGAGTCTCCTGCAGGCCAGCAATATCAATGTTAAGACGATTGAGTTCGTCATTAATCACAGCCGTTTTTCTCACATCGACAATTTTCGTAAGGTAAGTGGAAAATCCTGGACACATGGTTCTCACGTTCCAGGTTGCAAGCCGTAGCTTGAGGTTTCTATTTTTTCTTTCCAGTAGGACCTGGTTCATTGGTTTTACAGCCTGCGATTTAGATTTTGTCCTGGCACAAAGCACCCATTGAAGCAGGCAGGCTGTGGCGGATCAGCACCCAATTGGCGAAGGCTGCCCAACTTGAGGCAGGCGGTAGCTGATCAGTGACACCTGTGGGTGTCTCCCACCGTCAGAGGCAACCCATGGTGTCCCATGTCTACGCCAACTGACAGGGACTTATAACCCGTAAATGTTGCCTCTGGCTTTGATTCCGAGACCGGTTAAGACCAGGGATGGAGTTATTGCCTCTCCATAGCACAAAGCCTGGGCTAAAATATAGAGACACCTTGTGCTACATGATCCCTCTCTCGGCCTGCCTAGTTTACTCCAGAGGAATGGTAGCACCAATACATCTGGAGCAAGACAAGCTGCAGAAGCTGCCGGATCAGCAAAGCAATGCCCTAATTGTCCGCCTGTCGGAGCTTCGATCCTAGACCAGCTGCCAACCAAGGCTTAGGGCCTGGTCTGGCCTGCCATGACATTTTGACTTTAGGTTGCATTTCCTCGCACCAGGATAAGGCTTGTACCCTCCCAATTGCACTCTTCCGCCTGAAGCCGTTGGCACAATGTGGGGTGTCGGGTTTGGTAAGCGCCGCCCAACGTTCGGCGCTAACAGAAAGCAGGTAGTACCGTCTACTGTTATACGGTAGCTCAGTCATATCTGACTAAGGCCTGACTCATTTAACTGACTCAGTGACAAACGAAAAGTAAGTTTAAACCAAACATGGGACACAATCAAGTCAACAAATATTATCATGTAAATTTCCGTTCGCTGAGCATTGAAATTGAGGAAGATACCACGAAACAAGACAAATAACACGATAACCCTATTACGGCCATACATCGTCCCTCTGTCTAAATGGGCGGTAACATGTGGCGAAATATTATCCTTCGCCACTGAATCAGTTAATCTCATGACGTTAGTCAATATTTGTTATATAGAAAACAAGCGGTATCAAACATCAAATCTATTTGTTAAACAGAAAACAAGCTGTATCGAATACCAAATCTGTATCACAAACCACCTCTGTTATATTGGAGCACATAAAAATTCTATACTTGGCCCACTATTATTTGCAATTTGCATAAATTATCTTCACTTATCTGTCGTCATTTTGCGATCTGCTTGCAAACGACTGTATAGTTTATGCAAACACCAAATTGTAACTTGTCGGAGTCATCTTTGCAACAATGTAATCCAGTGCAGCTATGAAAATCGTATGGAAATGAGCAATAATCAAATAAAGATGTATGTGCATAACAGCCAAGTTGAAAACTGCTCACTGTAAATTCACAGAAAGCAGTTCAACTGTGTATCGTTAACATGGCAATAGACAGTGTCAAAGAATCAGAAGACATTCAACTTTGTTTCATCCCTTCCTACATACCTGCTTGCCTGCCTGATTGCCTATCTGCCTGTCTGCTTGTCTGCTTGCCTGCCTGTCTGCCTGCCTGTCTGTGTGTGTCTGTCTTCTTATTATTGATAGAAATACAATCTTTCCTCTATGACTGAGCTACCGCATAACAGTAGACGGTACTACCTGCTTTCTGTTAGCGCCGAACGTTGGGCGGCGCTTACCAAACCCGACACCCCACATTGTGCCAACGGCTGCGGGCGGAAGAGTGCAATTGGGAGGGTACAAGCCTTACCCTGATGCGAGAAAATGCAACCTAAAGACAAAATGTCATGGCAGGGCAGACCAGGCCCTAAGCCTTGGTTGGCGGCTGGTCTAGGATCGAAGCTCCGACAGGCGGACAGTTAGAGCATTGCTTTGCTGATCCGGCAGCTTCTGCAGCTTGTCTTGTTCCATATGTATAGGTGTTACCTTTCCTCTGGAGTGAACTAGGCGGGCCGAGAGAGGGATCATGCTGCATGGGCAACACATGATCTCTATATTTTAGCCCAGGCTTTGTGCTATGGAGAGGCAATAACTCCATCCCTGGTCTTAACCGGTCTCGGAATCAAAGCGAGGGGCAACTGTTACGGGTTATAAGTCCCTGTCAATTGGCGTAGACATGGGGCGCAACGCGTTGCCTCTGACGGTGGGAGACACCTACAGGTGTCACTGATCAGCTACCGCCCGCCTCAAGCTGGGCAGCCCCCGTCCAATTGGGTGCTTATCCGCCACAGCCTGTCTGCTTCAATGGGTGCTTGGAGCTAGGACGAAATCTGAATCGCAGGCTGTAAAACCAATGCACCGGGTACTAATAAAAAGAAAAATAGAAACCTCAAGCTACGGCTTACAACCTGGAACGTGAGAACCATTTGTCCAGGATTTTCCACTGACTTGACCAGTATTGACAATGTGAGAAAAACAGCTGTGATTGATGCCGAACTCAATCATCTTAACATTGATATTGCTGGCCTGCAGGAGACTCGCCTCGCTGAGGAAGGGTCACTCAGGGAAAACAATGACACCTTTTTTGGAAGGGTAGAAGGCAGGCAGAAAAAAGACAACACGGTATGGGCTTTGCAGTGAAGAATTCGCAACTGGAAATGATTGAAATTCCAGCAGGAGGAAATGAAAGACTATTATCCCTGCGCTTGGCAACCTCTTGTGGTTTTGCCACCACTATTACTGCATATGCACCGACACTCGATTCATCTGATGATATGAAGGATTCGTTCTATGAGGCGTTAGACTTCGTGATCAAGGCAGTTCCAAAATCTGACTACATTTATATGCTCGGTGATTTTAATCCTCGTGTGGGCAAGGACTAGAGTTTATAGTAAGTGTGCCTTGGAAAATACAACATCGGTCGCATGAATGAAAATGGGCAAAGGCTGCTGGAGCATTGCACCAGAAATGACCGATGTATTACAAACTCCTTTTTTAAAACAAAAGAGCTGCATAAGGTCATATGGAAACATCCAAGATCCGGCCATTGGCACCAGCTGGACTTCATCATCACACGGAGACAACATCTGAACCATATATCATTGGCTCGAAGTTACCACAGTGCTGACTGTGATACGGATCATTCTTTGGTTGTTGCAAGGGTTAGACTGAGACCAAAGAGAATCTACACAGCTAAACACAAATCTAGGCCCAGGATTAATATTATTAACACCCACGATCCTGAAAAGTGCTTTCAGTTTCAACAGCAACTTGAAGACGCTTTCACTGATACACCAAAAAATTTTACAGTAACTGAAAAGTGGGGTCAACTTAAGGAAATTCTTTATAAAACTACCGTAGGTGTTTACGGCACTGTGGATCATAAGAGGCAGGACTGGTTTGCGGAAAACAGCCAGACTCTGCAGCCCTTGATTGATAAGAAGAAGATAGCTCTCTTAAGAAAAAAGGAAAGACCAACGCGTAACACTCTGAGTGAGCTAAAGCAAGCTAGGAAGGATGTGCAAAAGGACGCCAGGCAGTGTGCAAATACTTACTGGATCACGTTATGTGAGTACATTCAAATCGCAAATGATAAGGGAAACATCAGAAGCATGTTGGAAGGAATAAAGAAAGCCTGTGGTCCAATGATCAAATGAAGTGCAAAAATCCTTGAAAACCTTGACTGGAGAAATCATAACTGATAAGAAACAGCAGATGGACAAATGGGTAGAGCACTATTTGGAGCTTTACTCAAGTGAGACCAAACTAGCGGATGATGCCCTCAACGCCATAGAGGCCCTACCAACTCTTGACCACCTGGACTCACTTCCCACCATAACAGAAGTTAAGTGTGCTATAAATGAACTTGCATCTGGCAAAGCTCCGAGTAAGGATGGGATTCCAATCGAGGTTATCAGTAGTGGGCAAGACACGCTCACTCTACAGATCCACCAGCTAATAGAGCTATGCTGGCGTGAAGGACAAGTCCCACATGATTTCAAAGATTCAAGCATCATAACACTGTACAAGAACAAGGGCGATCGGTGCGACTGCAATAACTATAAGGGTTTCTTACTTCTGTGCATTGTTGGAAAAGTATTTACCAGAATTGTTCTGCGCAGACTTCAAGTCCTAGGAGATCAAGTCTACCCCCAATCACAGTGTGGCTTTCGATAGAACCGGTCTACCATTGATATGATATTCTCATTGCGACAAATGCTAGAAAAATGCCGTGAATAGAATCAACCACTGTTTATTGCCTTCATCGACCTCACAGAAGCATTTGATTTGGTCAGTCGTGAGGGTCTTTTCGAGGCACTAAAAAAGATTGGCTGACAACCAACTCTTCTGCCCATTGTGGAATCGTTCCACACAGGCATGAAGGGTATAATCAAGTTTGATGGTGCAACTTCTGAAGAGTTTGAAATCAAGAGTGGAGTTAAGCAAGGTTGTGTGCTAGCCCCTACCCTCTTTGGAATATACTTTTCACTTCTACTGAAATATGCCTTTCGTGATCAGGATGGTGGTATATACATTGACTCACGCTCAGATGGCGGCCTCTACAATGCTCAGAGATTGAAGGCCAAGACCAAAATTAGGAGGGTACTGATCAGAGAGTTGCTTTATTGCAGATGATGCTGCAGTTACGACCCACTCTGAGGAAGAATTGTAATGTCTACTATCTGCATTCTCCAATGCTTGTTCTGAATTTGGTTTAACAATTAGCAAAAAGAAGACACAGATTATGTCACAAGGTGCACATGGGGTACTATCAATCTTTATTGACGACGCCGAACAAGAGATGGTAGACCATTTTACATATCTAGGATCAGTATTAAATAACAAATTATCCCTAGATCAGGAAATCAACATCCGGATTGGTAAGGCAGCAAAAACAATGAACAGGTTAAGAGAAAGAGTCTGGGAGAACAGGAAGCTTACTGCCAATACAAAAATCCTTGTCTATCAAGCCTGTGTCATTAGTAGTCTTCTTTGTGGCGTTGAAACCTGGACAACTTACTCACACCAAGAGAAACGTTTAAACAGCTTTCATATGCGGTGTCTGCAAAGAATTCTTGGTATTAAATGGCAAGACAAAATCACAAATACTGAAGTATTGGAAAGATCAGGTTGTGTTACGGTTTATTCCATGCTCAGTCTTCGTAGACTTAGATGACAGGACGTCTTAGGAGGATGGAGGATGGTAGAATACCAAAGGACATCTTTTTTGGTGAATTACAGATGGGTAAGAGATCTCAGGGTCGGCCTCTACTACGATACAATGATGTGTGTAAGCGGGACATGATTGATACAGGCATTGACAATGCACAGTGGGAGCAAGTCGCCGCTGAACGTGTTGCATGGAGGGCAAACATCAGAAGTGGAATCAAGACAAAGGAGAAAATTATTGCAGATAAGTCACACGCCGAGCGTGTGAGACGTAAGATGGTGCATGATGGTGGAAATGACCACGTGTTCACATGCACCCACTGTGAACGAACATTTACAGCGCAAATTGGCCTTATCAGTCACATTCGCTACCGCCATAGGTAACAGTTATTATGCCTTTTTAAAGCACAAACTATCGTCTGTCAAGACGGCAAGGTGCCAATGTATGTATAATCTTTCCTGGTAGAAATCTGATCTTTATTGATAGGCATCTGACCTTTAATTACTATGGTCAAGCTCATCTTAAACATAGAGCAAACATAGATTACCAACATCCGGAAATTAGAAATGTCCTTGATAACAGCACAAGCAAGATATAATGCAGTGTTCATATACACACATAATGAATATTGCTCCGGAACCCTGGATGTCTGTTTCAAATCAATGATTAATCGAATTTTTTCACTCCAGATACGGGCCGTCGACATAATTCATAATGAACATTTAACTGACAATTCTAATATATAGAAACTTATCCACCTATTGCCTCTGCGGAAACGCTTCATTTTCAACAAGGGCAAACTAATTCACAAAATAATATCTCAAACTGCTCCACATTACCATTGACACTTATTTAATAATAACGCCAGGCGCAGCCAGCGCCAAATCATACGACATGTTCCTAAGCCTAGAATAGACATAATATAGAAAACAAGGTCAGCGTACCCTGTGTACAATCTTCCACAACAAATCAAAGACATATCCAACCCCTGAGCATACAATCTTCCACAACAAATCAAAGACATATCCAACCCCTGAGCATACAATCTTAAAGTATTTAAATGCTATCTCCCTAAAGAAAAAAAAAGAAAGAAAAAAAAACTATATATGTCCTTTGCTGGACGTTGCGATAAATCCAGGTTGGTTTCGCTAGACAATTTCACTTTCAGTGGTTTGTCATTGCTCTCTGAAGAGAGGTCAACGTATACATCTGACTGACTGACTCAGTGCGTGGACTGAATCCACAACCAAACCATCAGCGCACCCGAGGTTTAGCGCAAGCGCATTAACTCCCACAGCCACGCTTACTTAAAAATAAAAATAAAATCAACCTCATAAGTTTTTGGGTAGGTAGTTTGCCATTGCTTTCTGAACGACCAACACGTATACTTTTGTTATGTATCATCCCTAGGAGGTTGACTTGCAAACTGACTGCAGTTGATTTCGAACGCTTTGCTTTATGTATGAATGAATAAATATATTTGGGCGAGAGAGCACTAACGAACGAACAAAAGAACTTTATTTTCAAACGGTCTCAAGATGGGCACGCTGGCATTCGGCCTTTTGAATCACTCATCTTTCGTATACCAGTTATCTGTTGTGTATGTTACATTCACATAGGTGAAACATAACATAGTCTAATGACAATTGTCAACATAACCAATACATATTACCATTTTATGGGACATGTAAGCATAATCATTTTTTTTTTAAATTCGCATATCCTTTTACAGGACATTGCTGTCAACAGCAGCATCTTTCAGCTGTCTGTTGATTTCTTGGCAAGATTACGCTCAGTAGTTTGCCATTGCTTTCTGAGCGGCCGGCTCAGTTATCCCGCAAGTCACCAGCGGGGGTAGAACCGCTTCCAGTTCTCGCCCGCTACGAGACTACGTGATAAACGGGATTACGGAGAAAGTGTTGTAACCCCTCGGCCAGAGAGACCGGCAGCATACACATGCACATGCATAAACACATACACACATACCTGCATACCTGCATACATACATACCTGCATACTTACATACATACATACATCATTTACACAAGCTCTCACTGTTATGCGCCCACTCAATAACATACATAGACACACTCCCTCGCCTACACATATACTAAATCATAATCACAAACTCCCTAACAAAAGTTTACTCATACATACTTATGTACATATATACTCTCCCTTGTGAAAGTAGCATGCACAGTAGATATTGATGTACGAAAGATGAATGGTCTCCGAGAGAGAGAGAGAGAGAGAGAGAGAGAGAGAGAGAGAGAGAGAGAGAGAGAGAGGGAGGGAGGGAGGGAGGGGGTGAAAAAAAGAGATAGTTGAATTGCATCACTAATTTTTACGCTACATAATATATATGTACAATTTTTTCTCCACTTCTTGCAATTGTGAGAATTCTCACGACAATCGTCAGTGTCTCAATTGTGTGTAAAGTGTGGGAGTTTGTTCTTATTAGTTTCAGTGATCATGTGAGGGATTCATGTATGTGGTGTGTGTGAGGGATATGTGTGTGGGGGGGGGGGGGTGGGAAATGTCTGTGTGGAGGGGTTGTGTGTGGGGGATGTGTATGGGTTAATGGGTGATGTGTGGATATGTGAAGGGATATGTAGTCGGTGGTGGATGTATGTGTGTGTGAGGGATATGTGTGTGTGTGGGGGAGGGGGATATTTGAGAGGACAGTTGGAAGTATGTGGGTGTTGGTGGGTTAGGAGGGGGTGTGGGTAGGAAATGTGTGTTTGGGTGGGTGAATGGGTGTGTAGAAGATTGTGTGGGTTGGGGGATGGGTGTGTAATGGGTGTGGAGGATGAGTGTGGGGGGGGGGTGTCTGTGAATGGGATATGTCTGTGTGGGTGGGAGTGTGTGAGTGTAAATATGGTAAATGTGAGTGGGTGGAGGATATATGTGTGGGTGGTGAGGATGTTTGTAGGTGGAGGATGTGTGAGTGGGTGGGGAGATGTGTGGGCGGGGGTGTGTATGGGGAATGTATGTGGGGGTTGTGTGTGTGTGGGAAATGTGTTTATGGGTGGAGTTTTGTGTGGGAGGGGAGATGTGTGAGAGGTGGGGGAGGTGTGGGATGTGCAGGTGATTGAAGGATGTTTGCGAGGATGGGGGATGTGTGCTTGGCTGGGTGTTTGGGGTGTGTGTGAGTGGGAGGGTAGATGAGAGATGCATGTGTTGATGGGCGCGTGGGTGATATGTGGATGTGAGTGGTTGATGGATGAGTACGTGAGTGGGTGGATGTGTGTGAGAGATGAGTGTATGGGTGGGGGAGGTGTGTAGTTTTGAGAAGATGTGTGTGAGCGGCGGATGTGTGTGGGTGGGGTATATGTGGGTGGCGGGGTGTGTGTGGGTGGGAGGTGTGTGTTTTTGGGTTATGGGTGGGGGATATGTGTTGGGCAGGTGGGGAGATGTGTTTATGGGTGGGGATGTGTGTATAGGTGGGGATGCGTAGTTGAGAGGTGGCGAATATTGGGTGAGTGAGTGGGTGTAGATTGGTTGATGTGTGTGTGGGTGGGTGGGGAAAATTGTGAGAGTGCGGGATATGTGTGTGGATAGGTGCGGGATGTGTGGGTTGGCGGGGGTATGTATGTGTGGTTTCTTCTTCTTCTTCTTCTTCTTCTTCTTCTTCTTCTTCTTCTTCTTCTTCTTCTTCTTTTTCTTTTTCTTCTTTTTTCTACTTCTTCTTCTTCTTCTCCTCCTCCTCCTGTTCCTCCTCTTCCTCCTCCTCCTTCTTCTTCTTCTTCTTCTTCTTCTTCTTCTTCTTCTTCTTCTTCTTCTTCTTCTTCTTCTTCTTCTTCTTCTTCTTCTTCTTCTTCTTCTTCTGCTTCTTCTTCTCCTTCTTCTTCTTCTTCTTCTTCTTCTTCTTCTTCTTCTTCTTCTTCTTCTTCTTCTTCTTCTTCTTCTTCTTCTTCTTCTTCTTCTTCTTCTTCTTCTTCTTCTTCTTCTTCTTCTTGGTGTGTGATGATGTGTGTGCGGGTGGGGAAATGTATGTGGGTGGGGAGTCAGTGGGTGGGTGGCGGCATGTATGTTTGCATGGTTCTGTGTGAGTACGTGTAGGTATGTGTGTGTGGGGGAGGTTTGATGGGTGGGGGGTGTGTTGGTGGCTGCGGGATATGAGGGTGGATGGGGGATGTGTCTCACAACATTGCAATATGCACTGTTTATGTTTACAACTTTCATTTGATAATGTTTTTTTTTTTGGTTTTCTCATGTGAATGTATCATGCGTAATATGCATTGTTTATGCTTACAAAATCCATTTGACAATGGTTTTTTCCCCTATGTTAATGTAACATGCACATTTGATGAATGAAAGATGAGTGATTGAAATGGCCGAATGTAAGACGGGCGTGCGTACACAATTTATTACCCTTTTAAAATAAAGTTTGTTTGTTCGTTCCCTCTTTCTTTCTTTCTTTCTTACTCTCTCTCTCTCTCTCTCTCTCTCTCTCTCTCTCTCTCTCTCTCTCTCTCTCTCTCTCATTCTCTCTATCGCATTCTCTCTCTCTCTCTCTCTCTCTCTCTCTCTCTCTCTCTCTCTCTCTCTCTTTCTCTTTCTACTTTCGCCCTTCCCTTCCCATTTTTCACGTCTTCTAGCTTTCACACATTAGAATTAACCTCTTAATGTCTAAAAATAAATATTTCCAGAAGCATCCACCCTCAGATTGTCCTCGTATATTCCTCATTGTGAAACACAACGAGATAAATTGAAAGATGACATAAACACATATTGTGTGTGTCGCACCCAGAACAGAAGCTGCAACAAGTGAAGGAAAATAGTGTAGATAGTAGTAATGTGAGACATTTCATTGATCATCATGTGCCATGCCGGTAAGCTTGGGCGGTCATATCTCGCCATCTTACACGATCACTAGAGTCGTGGATCAGCTCTGTTTTCTTGTCTCGACCATGCCATACGATCAAGAAATTCAGACATTTACTTCTCTACCTCCCCCTTGTTGTTTTCCCCCTTAATCGTGCAAGTTGTCGCCATGTTCTCTAGTTTATTTCTTCTCATAACGTGCCCAAACAAATTGACTACCTACGTCAAAATTCTCTAATCAGTTTGTGGATTTCATTTCCCTCATGCAGGACTTGCACATTGGTTTTTCTGTCTGTCCATGGTATTTTTTGCATTTTCCTCAGAAACCACATTTCCACTGCGATTAAATCAAATCAAAATCAAATAAAATCAACTTTATTTTCAAAGGGTAACAAATTGGACACGCAGGCCCGTCTTACATTCGGCCCTTCCAATCACTCATCTTTCGTTCATCAAGAGCATTTATACATTTACATGGGAAGAAAGATAAACATTGTGAAATGAATGTTGTAAACATAATCAAGACAAATTACCATGTTATGAGGCCCATCTCCCATCTACCCATACATCACCCCACCCACACACACACACCCAGGGACACATGCATACCCTACCAACCAACCCATCCCCTTCCCGCACATCCCCCACCCACACACACTTCCTTCACCTGTTCCCCCAACCAAAACTCATTAGCCACCCACAAACATCCCCCACCAACCCACACATCCCACGCCCACCCACATACACATCCTAACCCACACATCCTCTCCCCCACCCACACCTCCAACCACCCATCCCCCAGCCATATCTCCATCGACCACATATTCCCCACCCACGTACACACATCCCCCACCAACCCACACATCGCACATCCACTCACACATCCCCAAACCATACACACACATTCCCACCAACTGACATCTCTCTACCCCGACACACACACACACACACACACACACACACACACATCTCCCTAACCACCTATACAACCCCAATCCACTCAGACACACCCCACCACCCACACGTACAACCTCCACCCACCCACACATGCACTAACCCAATCCCCCACCACACACACCCCCACCCGTGTCACTTATTTTCCCGGGAGGAAAGTGGAATCAACAAGCACATCTTCAAGATTATTTTCTGTTGGAATTATTGAATGACTTCTGTCTACACTCCTCCCTTCTGTCTTCCCTTCCATGTATCTATTCCCTTCTCTCTCTCTATTATTCCCTCAACACATACTCCGACAACAGTTCCTTTCAACGATTAATAAAATATTTATTAATAAAAACTATGTCTGGTGTATGTATGGACTGTGTAAGCGTAGTTGATAGTGTATTCTATTGTTGGTGCGAGACTGAACTCGTAATGTCTATCAGCGGTGTCACGTCTCGCCCCAATCATTCCGCAAAACCACAAGACAGCACATCAAACAGGAAAGCTCTCACCCTAGATGATCCGTATGCTTGAGTGAAGGTAAATCCGTTATTGACCGAAAAAAAAACTGTTCACCACTGGATCACCGTACAGTATTAATATTCCAGTAAGTTTATGAATTCGCCCGAGTCTGTTTCATGAAAGTACTTATCCAACACCAAAAAACTACATCACCACAGTTCAGCATATTGTCTCTATGAGTAGCACTGTTTTGACTTGTCTATTGTTTCTTAATTATGCGTCCAAGACGTATGTAGTTTTATTTTACTTTGCGTTCTGCAAACTTATATTTCTTTTTCCATTATTACTGTGGTTATCTAATTATTCTTTGCTTATTCTTCAACGTTCCTTTAAAGGTATGTTTATTTCGTATAGACCTTGTATAGGTTGTGCCTTGGTTTATTGAGGTATTTGCTCTCCTCACAAATGAAATGCTTTGATGTTATCAATAAAGCTTTTCCTGTACACAAGAAGTATGTGTCTATCTTCTCTGATATATTCGGATGGGAGGTGGAACCTGTGAGAAGTATAACAGATCCAGTGATAAGCGTCTGCCACTTAATACTACTTATGCAAGTGTCCTTCTCCAGCCATAATGACAAGGCTTCCGAAGTAAACACCCACATAAGACATATGAATTCACCAAAGTCTAAACTATTCACTAATAGAAAGCAATGGTAAACGCTATGCACACACATCTATTTTCCTATGCTAAAACTATACTCTAATATTAGTTTTACCTTATATATATATATAGAATTAATGTAATTCCCCGAATCGAAATTTATCCGCACATAAGCACTTTATCCCATTGTAAGGGAGGATATTTCTTTTCATTACGGGACACATAAATCCATCTTTCCGTCCAGTTTGGTAGCACACTAAACAGAAACCCCATGTTCTGCTATTTATAACGAGTGTCCAATCTTCCGGTGATTGTTTGATCTACCATCCTCAACCCTCATCTCTTGACGTATCCTGCCCATCAAAAGCGGTGAAATCACGTAGTGGTTAGTTGTTCGTTTCTCTCCGTTGTCACGCTGTTCCCCTGACGCTGATACTTCAAAGCATTCTCCGTTCATTTTTCCTCCACGCGATTTCCCCCGGATCTCCGTGTCCGTACGATCCGATCGTCAGGCAATGAACTCTGCAACACCTGTATCCTATTTTTATATTAGTAGATCAATGATCTTTACTTTATTCCTCCTCTCAGAATGAAGTACACAATTGTTAACCCTCCTCCTATGCATTTTGATATGTAAGTTATCAAGGAATCACTAAACTGCAGTTTTTCCGTGACAACCCGCACATCACATACATCCTCTACTACGCAATATTCCCAACCCACACACCGCACACATATCCCTCACCAACACATCCCACACCCACATACCACCATGCATCCCCACCTACACACCACACACATATCCCCCACCCACATACCACACAATATTCCCACCCACACCCACACAGATACCCTGACCCATCCACTCCACATACCCCCACCCACACACACATACCCCACCCACACAATATCCCCAACCAACACACCACGCATCTCTCCCCACCCACACATGCATTTCCCACCCATCCACCAACACACACTTACTCACGCACACAACCTCCACTACTCACCCACACACCCCCAACCAAACATCTCTCGATCACAGTACCCCTATCCACACACATCCTCCACCCACTCACGCATCCCACCCCGACACATACACATCCCTCACCCACCTACACATCCCTAAGCCACTCACACACCCCACCCACACATTCTCCATCCACGCACACATTTCTCACTCACACACCCCCACCACCCACACATACTTCTCCCAACAACCACACACCCCCTACTCACCCTCACATATCCCCCACCCATACACACATTCCCCGCACCCATCACACACATCCCCCACACCACACACTATCCCCCACTCAAACACACATCCTCACCCATACCACCACAAACAAACCTCCCATCGACACACCATGCACACATCCCCCACCAACACACCGCACACATATCCCAAACCCACACACCATACACTTCTCCCCACCCGCCCTTACATCCCCAATCCACCCACACAATCCCCTACCCACACAACCCCGCCACCCACACATACTTCCCCAAACCATCCACATATCTCCACCCACCCACACATACCCCCCACCCAAACACACATTCCCCGCACCAGTCCCATACACATATCCTCCACCAATACACACATCCCCCACACCCATTCCCACACCCCTACTTTCACCCCCACACATCCATCCACACATCCCACCAACACCCACAAATATCACTAAAAGTATTCTTTGCATTTTCCTCAGAAACCACATTTCCACTGCGATTAGATGTTTTCAGCTTGTCTGCTCATTGTCCACGCTTCACATCCATATAAAAGCACAGGTTCTATGTAGCACTTCAATACTCTGTTCTCGTTGCAATTGCCATCTTTTTGTTGGTCAGTATGATTACATTTGCCGGCTCCGTAGAGAATGTGTTACAGACGCAGTTCGTAAACCCACATACCGCGTTCGAAACAGCGGCATGCGATTTGGCAGCAGACCGCCTTGCGCTAGTTATTTTATAAAATAGTACGAGCGCCGGTTGTTCAGAAAGCAATGGCAAACTACTGAACGTAAACTTGCTAAGAAATTACAAACAGACAAACAATTGCTGGGGTTGACTGCAATCCTGGACAGGATATGCAACTAACAAAACTTTTGATTAAACTTAGCAGCGAAATTATGAGAATTTCAACAGGGGGAAGCCGTGGTCGAGCAGTGGCTATCTGACTTGCCTGCCGAGGGGTAACCACGTGTTCAAATCCCAGGCGGGTTTGTATTTTATTTGACCCAAAAGTCCAGGTCGACCCAACCTTAAACTGGGTACCAAGAAACGTCTGGGTCGTAAATTGGATCAGCGTCGCATTGACCCACCCTCACATCTAGTGGCGCTGTGACTACATAAATATTGCGCTACCATCATGTAACCAACTCATCAACCCGTGTACAAGGGTTGCAACACATCAACCCGTGTACAAGGGTTGCAACACATCAACCCGTGTACAAGGGTTGCTACACATCAACCCGTGTACAAGGGTTGCAACACATCAACCCGTGTACAAGGGTTGCAACACATCAACCCGTGTACAAGGGTTGCAACACATCAACCCGTGTACAAGGCTTGCAACACATCAACCCGTGTACAAGGGTTGCAACATATTTTTATACGAAGGGTTTACGGACGCAGTTCGTATTCCCGCATACCGCGTTCAAAACATAGCTGCGGAAGCATACCGCCTTGCATTAGTTTTCGTACAATGGTATGGGTGTCGGTCGCTTGCAAAGTAATGGCAAATTATTGAAGGTAAATTTGTCAATAAATCAGACACAGCCAAAAATGCCGGGTCGAATGCGACGTCCTGTAAAGGATATGCAACTAACATTTAACTATAAGAATATAGCGATAGTCTTTTAGGCGGATGGAGGGAAGCAATCCCTATTTAATATGTAACGTGTACTTCATTCCACGTTGGACATATTGATTTAGTCGGAAATTGTCCACATGTTATTAGCCATCTATCTATCCATCAATCCTCTACATAACTACTTACCTATCTGTATATCAGTTTGCTTGTCTGTCTGTCTGTATGTATGTCGGTAGGTCTGTCGGTCTTTCTGTCGGTTTGTCTCTGTCTGTCTCTCTGTCTGTTCCTTTCTCCGTGTTTATCACCCTCTTTATATCTATCTGTGTGCCACTCTTTAAGTCACTATCTGTCTCAATATCTATATATCTCTGTGTCTCACTCTCTCTGTGTATATATATGCATGTACCTCTCTCTCTCTCTCTCTCTCTCTCTCTCTCTGTCTTATTGTCTCTATGTCTGTCTGTATTACTCTCTCTGTCTCTCTCTCTCTCTCTCTAAATAGTTCTGTCTCACTCTCTATCTCATCTCATCTCATCATGTTCCTCTTGTACCTTGCGGTATCGAGGTGAAGCATAAATAGCGGGAGAGTGCCCGCTTATGGCCTTCATGTATCGAGATTCCAATGGACTCTGTTATTCCATCTGTCCATCGTTTACATGGTCGGACCCTTCTTCTGATTCCGTTTGGTCTGTACATCATTGCTTGTTGTGGTATACTGTTACTTGGTAGCCTTGTGTTATGGCCAAACCATTTAACTAGCTGTTTTCTGATTAAATCTGGCGTTGCCATAATCAAATTAGTCCTTATTTCTTCATTTCTGATATTCTCTCTTCTGGATAAACTGAGTATTCTTCTCAGAAATCTAATTTCCGTTGTTGTAAATTTCCTTTTCTCTTTTTCTGTCTTTGTTCAGGTTTGGCATTGGTAGCATACATTTGATAGCAAGATTGTGTTAGTATATATTGATACCTGTTTGCTTTTAGTATTGGTGTCATTTTTCCAATGAGTTGGTTTGCCTTATTGCGTCTATTTTCAATCTCGTCTTCTGATTTGCCAGTTGATATTATTATACTTCATAAGTACTTGAAGCTCTTTACTTGCTTCAGAGGCGTTCTTTCAGATTAATCTTTGTTGTTTTTTTTTTTCCTATTTCGTCATAGTCATTACCTCTGTTTTACTGATGCTAACTTTCATGTTATGCTCCTTCACACTTCGTTTAGGCAATTTATGTGGACTTGTAATTCTGCTTCTGGTTTTGCTATCTGTGCTTGATCTTTCGCAAATAGTTCTTTGATGGTGTAATTGGCCGTTAATTCTTCTTCCTTGTTCTGTTCATCATGTGGTATTATTACGGTCTCTGTATTGTTGGTTGGTTTCTTTACATATGCTGTCTATATAGGTTATGAACAAGAGGGGGAACAGACCAAAACCTAGTCGTACTCCGGATCTTATGGTGAAGGGTTCTGAGTATCCTTCGTTTGTTCTTCCGTACATTCACTATTGTATAACATTCTGCATAACTTTGTTAGGTGTGCTCTTACTCCATACCGTTTCAGGATTTCCCACAGTTGATTTCTATCTTGTCTTAGTAGGCAAATGCTAAACAGAGTATTTAATTAAATTCAATTGATATTTCTATCAGTTGTCTGAGAGCAAAGATGGCATCTGTGCATTCTTTGATTTTCCTAAATCCAAGTTGTGTTTCACTTTGCTGGGGTTCTATTGTAGGTCGTAGCTTTTCTCCAGGAAACTTAATGACTTAATAGAGAAATGCCAATGTATTGTGTGGAGTCTCTCTTACTGCCTTTGTTTTTCCAAATCGAGATAATTAAAGCGTTCCCCGGTCTCGTGGTGTCTGTTGTTCTACCCAAACATGGATAAACAGTCCATGTAACCGTCCTGTTCCTACTTCTCTCTGTATGTGTCCTATTTTCTCATTGCTCTTAACCCTTTGAAAACAACCCTTAACCCTTTGAAAATAAATAATGTTCGTTCGTTCGTTCGTTTGTCTGAGTCTCGCTCTCTCTCTCTCTCTCTCTCTCTCTCTCTCTCTCTCTCTCTCTCTCTCTCTAAGTATTTATGAGTCGCACATCCCTCTCTCTCTCTCTCTCTCTCTCTCTCTATCTCTCTCTCTCTCTCTAAGTATTTATGAGTCGCACATCCCTCTCTCTCTCTCTCTCTCTCTCTCTCTCTCACTCTCTCTCTCTCTCTCTCTCTCTCTCTCTCTCTTTCTGTTACTCTGTCTGTGTCGCTCCGTATTTATCTGCCGCTATCCTGTATCTAGAACTCTCCTGTGTCACTCTCCTCCACCTCCCCTCCCCGTTGTCATTCCAGACATAAACAATTCAAACATTTTACCAATTACGAAATCACTAATTATCTCACCTTGGGCACTAAGATCTCGTCTTCTCATCCCGGATTTAACTGTCACGTATGTAATCTATTATACTTATGGAACATGTCGCTGCGGGCTGTCGTACATCATGTCTACAAGACCGCTTCAGGTGCTGAAAGATTATGTCTGCCACTCGTCCTCGACACTTCCAAAGACTGGATTACAACCACAGATTACAACAGTCATTAAATGTGGATGGTTGTCATTTATTATAATTTGCTGTCTTTGTCTTCTTTGTATTTCTTGACTATTTTAATCATCATCATAGCTTTGTCGTCTTCGTTCCATTTTCGAGGTTAGTGCGTCATTCCCAGTTCTGGACCTTCAAGGTCAATGCATCCACCTTCTGCACGCAAGTGTAAGGTTCCATCAAAGGTCACTGGCTGTCTACCCTGGATATGTTTACTTTCTCTAGACAGATTCCATCCAGGGTAACAGGCTGTCTTCCCTGGATATATTTACTTTCGCTAGACAGATTCCATCCAGTGTAACAGGCTGACTACCATAGATTAATTGTCCCTAGATATGTCCCATCCAGGTTAACAGGCTCTCTGTCCTAGGTATGTTTACTTTCTCTACACAGATTCCATCCAGTGTATCAGGTTGACTAACGTGGACAGGTTTACTTTCTCTACACAGTTATCAGTTATCAGTTATCAGTTATCAGTTGGGGTATCTTCATTGCACTCCGGACATGTCCATAGGTGCTCAGATCCTCCCCCCAGCATAAGCATCAGCGTCCGGTGGCTAATAGTGCCAGTTCTGTGTTGGTTGACGAGGCGCTTTGTTTTCCTGATGTACCTCTCGCGTCTGGCTGTGCCGATTCTTACTCCCAAGTCTTTCATCCTGGACAGCGATGTGGAATCACTGACGTCAAAGTCCTCTGTTCTCGCCATATCTTTGAGGACGTTAATAACATCGGCACGATCCATACAGATTCCATCCAGTATAACAGGCTGTCTACCCTAGGTAGGTTTACTTTCTCTACACAGATTCCATCCAGTGTAACAGGCTGTCTAACATGGATAGGTTTACTTTCTCTACACAGATTCCATCCAGTGTAACAGGCTGACAAACATAGATAGGTTTACTTTCTCTACACAGATTCCATCCAGTGTAACAGGCTGACAAACATAGATAGGTTTACTTTCTCTCCACAGATTCCATCCAGTGTAACAGGCTGTCTACCCTAGGTAGGTTTACATTCTCTACACAGATTCCATGCAGTGTAACAGGCTGACTAACATGGATAGGATTACTTTCTCTAGACAGATTCCATCCAGTGTAACAGACTGTCTACCCTAGGTAGGTTTACTTTCTCTAGACAGATTCCATCCAGTGTAACAGGCTGACTAACATGGATAGGTTTACTTTCTCTACATAGATTCCATCCAGTGTAACAGGCTGACAAACATAGATAGGTTTACTTTCTCTACACAGATTCCATCCAGTGTAACAGGCTTTCTACCCTAGGTAGGTTTACTTTCTCTACACAGATTCCATCTAGTGTAACAGGCTGACAAACATAGATAGGTTTACTTTCTCTAGACAGATTCCATCCAGTGTAACAGGCTGTCTACCCTAGGTAGGTTTACTTTCTCTACACAGATTCCATCCAGTGTATCAGGCTGACTAACATGGATAGGTTTATTTTCTCTACACAGATTCCATCCAGTGTAACACAGATTCCATCCAGTGTAACAGGCTGTCTACCCTAGGTAGGTTTATTTTCTCTACACAGATTCCATCCAGTGTAACACAGATTCCATCCAGTGTAACAGGCTGTCTACCCTAGGTAGGTTTATTTTCTCTACACAGATTCCATCCAGTGTAACACAGATTCCGTCCAGTGTAAAAGTCTGTCTACCCTAGGTATGTTTACTTCGTCTAGACAGATTCCATCCAGTGTAACACAGATTCCGTCCAGTGTAAAAGTCTGTCTACCCTAGGTATGTTTACTTCGTCTAGACAGATTCCGTCCAGTGTAAAAGTCTCTCTACCCTAGGTATGTTTACTTCGTCTAGACAGATTATATCCAGTGTAACACAGATTCCGTCCAGTGTAAAAGTCTGTCTACCCTAGGTATGTTTACTTCGTCTAGACAGATTCCGTCCAGTGTAAAAGTCTCTCTACCCTAGGTATGTTTACTTCGTCTAGACAGATTCCATCCAGTGTAACACAGATTCCGTCCAGTGTAAAAGTCTGTCTACCCTAGGTATGTTTACTTCGTCTAGACAGATTCCATCCAGTGTAAAAGTCTCTCTACCCTAGGTATGTTTACTTCGTCTAGACAGATTCCATCCAGTGTAAAAGTCTCTCTACCCTAGGTATGTTTACTTCGTCTAGACAGATTCCATCCAGTGTAAAAGTCTCTCTACCCTAGGTATGTTTACTTCGTCTAGACAGATTCCATCCAGTGTAAAAGTCTCTCTACCCTAGGTATGTTTACTTCGTCTAGACAGATTCCATCCAGTGTAAAAGTCTCTCTACCCTAGGTATGTTTACTTCGTCTAGACAGATTCCATCCAGTGTAAAAGTCTCTCTACCCTAGGTATGTTTACTTCGTCTAGACAGATTCCATCCAGTGTAAAAGTCTCTCTACCCTAGGTATGTTTACTTCGTCTAGACAGATTCCATCCAGTGTAAAAGTCTCTCTACCCTAGGTATGTTTACTTCGTCTAGACAGATTCCATCCAGTGTAAAAGTCTCTCTACCCTAGGTATGTTTACTTCGTCTAGACAGATTCTATCCAGTGTAAAAGTCTCTCTACCCTAGGTATGTTTACTTCGTCTAGACAGATTCCATCCAGTGTAAAAGTCTCTCTACCCTAGGTATGTTTACTTCGTCTAGACAGATTCCATCCAGTGTAAAAGTCTCTCTACCCTAGGTATGTTTACTTCGTCTAGACAGATTCCATCCAGTGTAAAAGTCTCTCTACCCTAGGTATGTTTACTTCGTCTAGACAGATTCCATCCAGTGTAAAAGTCTCTCTACCCTAGGTATGTTTACTTCGTCTAGACAGATTCCATCCAGTGTAAAAGTCTCTCTACCCTAGGTATGTTTACTTCGTCTAGACAGATTCCATCCAGTGTAAAAGTCTCTCTACCCTAGGTATGTTTACTTCGTCTAGACAGATTCCATCCAGTGTAAAAGTCTCTCTACCCTAGGTATGTTTACTTCGTCTAAACAGATTCCATCCAGTGTAAAAGTCTCTCTACCCTAGGTATGTTTACTTCGTCTAGACAGATTCCATCCAGTGTAAAAGTCTCTCTACCCTAGGTATGTTTACTTCGTCTAGACAGATTCCATCCAGTGTAAAAGTCTCTCTACCCTAGGTATGTTTACTTCGTCTAGACAGATTCCATCCAGTGTAAAAGTCTCTCTACCCTAGGTATGTTTACTTCGTCTAGACAGATTCTATCCAGTGTAAAAGTCTCTCTACCCTAGGTATGTTTACTTCGTCTAGACAGATTCCATCCAGTGTAAAAGTCTCTCTACCCTAGGTATGTTTACTTCGTCTAGACAGATTCCATCCAGTGTAAAAGTCTCTCTACCCTAGGTATGTTTACTTCGTCTAGACAGATTCCATCCAGTGTAAAAGTCTCTCTACCCTAGGTATGTTTACTTCGTCTAGACAGATTCCATCCAGTGTAAAAGTCTCTCTACCCTAGGTATGTTTACTTCGTCTAGACAGATTCCATCCAGTGTAAAAGTCTCTCTACCCTAGGTATGTTTACTTCGTCTAGACAGATTCCATCCAGTGTAAAAGTCTCTCTACCCTAGGTATGTTTACTTCGTCTAGACAGATTCCATCCAGTGTAAAAGTCTCTCTACCCTAGGTATGTTTACTTCGTCTAGACAGATTCCATCCAGTGTAAAAGTCTCTCTACCCTAGGTATGTTTACTTCGTCTAGACAGATTCCATCCAGTGTAAAAGTCTCTCTACCCTAGGTATGTTTACTTCGTCTAGACAGATTCCATCCAGTGTAAAAGTCTCTCTACCCTAGGTATGTTTACTTCGTCTAGACAGATTCCATCCAGTGTAAAAGTCTCTCTACCCTAGGTATGTTTACTTCGTCTAGACAGATTCCATCCAGTGTAAAAGTCTCTCTACCCTAGGTATGTTTACTTCGTCTAGACAGATTCCATCCAGTGTAAAAGTCTCTCTACCCTAGGTATGTTTACTTCGTCTAGACAGATTCCATCCAGTGTAAAAGTCTCTCTACCCTAGGTATGTTTACTTCGTCTAGACAGATTCCATCCAGTGTAAAAGTCTCTCTACCCTAGGTATGTTTACTTCGTCTAGACAGATTCCATCCAGTGTAAAAGTCTCTCTACCCTAGGTATGTTTACTTCGTCTAGACAGATTCCATCCAGTGTAAAAGTCTCTCTACCCTAGGTATGTTTACTTCGTCTAGACAGATTCCATCCAGTGTAAAAGTCTCTCTACCCTAGGTATGTTTACTTCGTCTAGACAGATTCCATCCAGTGTAAAAGTCTCTCTACCCTAGGTATGTTTACTTCGTCTAGACAGATTCCATCCAGTGTAAAAGTCTCTCTACCCTAGGTATGTTTACTTCGTCTAGACAGATTCCATCCAGTGTAAAAGTCTCTCTACCCTAGGTATGTTTACTTCGTCTAGACAGATTCCATCCAGTGTAAAAGTCTCTCTACCCTAGGTATGTTTACTTCGTCTAGACAGATTCCATCCAGTGTAAAAGTCTCTCTACCCTAGGTATGTTTACTTCGTCTAGACAGATTCCATCCAGTGTAAAAGTCTCTCTACCCTAGGTATGTTTACTTCGTCTAGACAGATTCCATCCAGTGTAAAAGTCTCTCTACCCTAGGTATGTTTACTTCGTCTAGACAGATTCCATCCAGTGTAAAAGTCTCTCTACCCTAGGTATGTTTACTTCGTCTAGACAGATTCCATCCAGTGTAAAAGTCTCTCTACCCTAGGTATGTTTACTTCGTCTAGACAGATTCCATCCAGTGTAAAAGTCTCTCTACCCTAGGTATGTTTACTTCGTCTAGACAGATTCCATCCAGTGTAAAAGTCTCTCTACCCTAGGTATGTTTACTTCGTCTAGACAGATTCCATCCAGTGTAAAAGTCTCTCTACCCTAGGTATGTTTACTTCGTCTAGACAGATTCCATCCAGTGTAAAAGTCTCTCTACCCTAGGTATGTTTACTTCGTCTAGACAGATTCCATCCAGTGTAAAAGTCTCTCTACCCTAGGTATGTTTACTTCGTCTAGACAGATTCCATCCAGTGTAAAAGTCTCTCTACCCTAGGTATGTTTACTTCGTCTAGACAGATTCCATCCAGTGTAAAAGTCTCTCTACCCTAGGTATGTTTACTTCGTCTAGACAGATTCCATCCAGTGTAAAAGTCTCTCTACCCTAGGTATGTTTACTTCGTCTAGACAGATTCCATCCAGTGTAAAAGTCTCTCTACCCTAGGTATGTTTACTTCGTCTAGACAGATTCTATCCAGTGTAAAAGTCTCTCTACCCTAGGTATGTTTACTTCGTCTAGACAGATTCTATCCAAAGCAACGGGCCGACCACCCGTGGATAGGTGTATGTTTCTAACAACTTATTTCTAACTGCCATGGAATGTTTAACTTGCGCAACATGGACACTGGCCTTCCTGTTTTCGCACTTATCTGAGAAAACTAGGAATCCGATCTATCAAAGCTGCTTTAAAGAGCACGGGAACTTATGATATTAATTACCAGTGGTTCTGGGTACATGTTCCCGCCGGCAGACTTATCTTCCACTTCTTCTCTTCCTCCATTTATCTCAGTGAAGTGTTGGGGGGGGGGGGGGGTGTAATGATATTTCATTCGTTCATTTCGCTCATTGTAAGTTGTTAGTCATTTCTCTAATGTTGTTCTTGATACCATCACTCCATCTTGTACATGGTCTTCCCCTTGCTCTGTTTCCATTATATTTCTTCAATGTGGCTCTTGGTGTCAGATGGTACCAGTGCATGACTGACATTGGTAGTATAATTTCGGCCAAAAATTTGTTCTTGTGAGATTTACTGTAGTACTTACTTGTATATTTCTCTTTCTATGCGACATAAGTGGCGCTAGTTGTCATACTACCTGATTTGCCTTTGCACAATGTGTGTTCATTTCTTTATCCATTCCATCATCCGAAGCGAAAATGTATCCTATATTTACATTCGCTGGTTTGTTTTATTTCCGAGTTCTTCATTGTTATTGACAGGGTTTCTGCCTGTCTGCCTGTCACCATTGTCCCTGTCTTTGCCAACTTATCCACCTGTCGTAACACATTTCCAGGTCAACATTCTTAAGCTGCACTCACTAATTCGTGTCGATTATTCTCTTGTTGTCAACAGCTCAAAGACTCTTGTGCTTATTTTCATCTCTTGCAATTCAACTCACATGTCCCTGTCGTTAACTTAGAAGTCGCCATCTTCTTCTCCCACATGGCGTATGACAGTTTGTTTACCAGCCTTGAGGAATATCTATTATATGGTTCAGGTTCCAAAAGAGATAAGTCGTTTATATGAAACTGCACTGGATATTAAAGCCGAAATGCGGCATCGGAAACCCTAATTGAAAAATGAGACGGTTTTCAAGTCTTGCGATCTGTTGTATGAGATGTGCAAAGTATGGGCATCAGACATTCCACTGTGATCAGCTTTATGGAAATGTTTAACTGCGTGCTTGTGGGCACTACTGTTAGCGTCCAAGAGATGTCTAACGCTACTGAGACAGAGAGAGCGAATCAGAGAGGGAGAGGGGAAAAGAGAGGGGGGGGAGAGTGGATGCAATTAACACAAAGACTGAGATATCGTGTCTGGTGTACGTAATGAAAGAAGGAAGATTGACGATTAACACTCGCTCCGTTTTATCAGCGCCTGTCATCCAGCCCATTCCTCCCCTCCTGCTACTGGCATACACATGCAGTGATAATCACGAATTATCCACTCTGACTTTGCTCAAACAGATCCCAATTGTTGTGAAATGTGGAACTACGGTATTCCGAGATTGTAACCTTCTCAATGTCTTCATATTGATTGTAATGTTGTCGACATGTAGATGTGTCTGTGCACGTATTAGTTTTTCCAAGGAAAGATGTTTAGCTTCAATGTGTCTTTTGGCAGACAGGACTAACTGCTCTAGTCGCTTAGCTCTAACTCCACGTTGTGTGGGTACATGTCAAGGGTGGACTCCCAGAGTGGTTTATATGTTTGACCGTCTCGCCGTTTGCTTTATGTCTTGTAACTGTTACATCTTTCTCCCACTGTCTCGCCGTTTGCTTTATGTCTTGTAACTGTTACATCTTTCTCCCACTGTCTCGCCGTTTGCTTTATTTCTTGTAAGTGTTACATCTTTCTCCCACTGTCTCGCCGTTTGCTTTATGTCTTGTAACTGTTACATCTTTCTCCCACTGTCTCGCCGTTTGCATTATTTCTTGTGAATGTTACATCTTTCTCCCACTGTCTCGCCGTTTGCTTTATTTCTTGTGAATGTTACATCTTTCTCCCACTGTCTCGCCGTTTGCATTATTTCTTGTGAATGTTACATCTTTCTCCCACTATCTCGCCGTTTGCATTATTTCTTGTGAATGTTACATCTTTCTCCCACTGTCTCGCCGTTTGCATTATTTCTTGTGAATGTTACATCTTTCTCCCACTGTCTCGCCGTTTGCATTATTTCTTGTGAATGTTACATCTTTCTCCCACTGTCTCGCCGTTTGCATTATTTCTTGTGAATGTTACATCTTTCTCCCACTGTCTCGCCGTTTGCTTTATTTCTTGTGAATGTTACATCTTTCTCCCACTGTCTCGCCGTTTGCATTATTTCTTGTGAATGTTACATCTTTCTCCCACTGTCTCGCCGTTTGCATTATTTCTTGTGAATGTTACATCTTTCTCCCACTGTCTAGCCGTTTGCATTATTTCTTGTGAATGTTACATCTTTCTCCCACTGTCTCGCCGTTTGCATTATTTCTTGTGAATGTTACATCTTTCTCCCACTGTCTCGCCGTTTGCATTATTTCTTGTGAATGTTACATCTTTCTCCCACTGTCTCGCCGTTTGCATTATTTCTTGTGAATGTTACATCTTTCTCCCACTGTCTCGCCGTTTGCATTATTTCTTGTGAATGTTACATCTTTCTCCCACTGTCTCGCCGTTTGCATTATTTCTTGTGAATGTTACATCTTTCTCCCACTGTCTCGCCGTTTGCTTTATTTATTGTGAATGTTACATCTTTCTCCCACTGTCTCGCCGTTTGCATTATTTCTTGTGAATGTTACATCTTTCTCCCACTGTCTCGCCGTTTGCATTATTTCTTGTGAATGTTACATCTTTCTCCCACTGTCTCGCCGTTTGCATTATTTCTTGTGAATGTTACATCTTTCTCCCACTGTCTCGCCGTTTGCATTATTTCTTGTGAATGTTACATCTTTCTCCCACTGTCTCGCCGTTTGCATTATTTCTTGTGAATGTTACATCTTTCTCCCACTGTCTCGCCGTTTGCTTTATTTCTTGTGAATGTTACATCTTTCTCCCACTGTCTCGCCGTTTGCTTTATTTCTTGTGAATGTTACATCTTTCTCCCACTGTCTCGCCGTTTGCATTATTTCTTGTGAATGTTACATCTTTCTCCCACTGTCTCGCCGTTTGCTTTATTTCTTGTGAATGTTACATCTTTCTCCCACTGTCTCGCCGTTTGCTTTATTTCTTGTGAATGTTACATCTTTCTCCCACTGTCTCGCCGTTTGCATTATTTCTTGTGAATGTTACATCTTTCTCCCACTGTCTCGCCGTTTGCTTTATTTCTTGTGAATGTTACATCTTTCTCCCACTGTCTCGCCGTTTGCATTATTTCTTGTGAATGTTACATCTTTCTCCCACTGTCTCGCCGTTTGCTTTATTTCTTCTTCTTCTTCTTCTTCTTCTTCTTCTTCTTCTTCTTCTTCTTCTTCTTCTTCTTCCTTTATTTACCTCAGTGATGCAACGAGAGAGAGAGAGAGAGGGAGGGTGGAGGGAGGTGGAGATGCAATGATCTTTTATGTGCTCTTTCTAATGCCATCACTCCATCTTGTACGGGGTCTCCCCCATGCTCAGTATCCATTATATTTCTTCAGTGTGGGTCTTTGTGGTAGATTGTACCAGACCCTGTCTGATATTCGTAGTATAATGTCGGCCAAAAATAGCTCTTATGAGATTTACTTTAGTACTTGGAGAGAAAACAAGGGAGAGGGAGAAAATGAGGTAGAGACAATGAGAAAAGACATTATCTTCAGACATGATTCAGACACATCCTGGCAGTTGTGAAATGATACATTTTGAAACTGAATGGAGGCTGTTTAAAAACGTGATTGGCCAGGATAGCTGGCAAGGAATTTGGTGTTGACATTCTGTTTGTACAGAAGCCAAATCTGGGACAGACATCGGTCATAGAGACCCTGCAATCCTGTCTGTCATCTGATACTCTGATGTAATTGGTGTTGCTTATACTATTATTTGTTGTCCGCCTACTTCAGCTTTCCTCATACATTGTTCTCTGTCTTGCTCTGCCTCTCTCGCCAGGTATTTCCCACATAAGGTAATTTCTCTTTACGAGCCCTTACGTTGAATGGTCCATAAATTTCATGTGTCTTTTTCTGAATATTTAGGTGAGTGGTTGTGTAATGTCTGCAGCTCTCAAAGCTCTAGGTTTTGCTTACTTCTTTGTCCACGATCTTCTAAACATTCTTTAAACAAACCTTTACCATTGCACCCAGTTTCTTCACCATTATAAGGCTCATTATCCATGATTCGCATCCATACAAATGCACAGACTATTGATGATGATGATGCCAGAAGAGTTAAGCTATCAACATCTGGCTGGCTGCCTGGTAGCTTGCAAGTAGGCGAAGTTGATAGGGAACTGCTCTGATATTGTTATTTATATGATCGGGCGAGATCTCGGCGACGGGGCTAAAGTGTGGCAGAGATTGGCCACACGCTCTACTGTGTATTCAGGCCTACAAACTGTGTTGACCCGTAGCAGGAAACTGCTTCACCACATTTGTTTAGTTGATTGTTAATGTGCAAACAGTTGATTGTTAATGTGCAAACAGTTGATTGTTAATGCACAGGCAATTGATTGTTAATGTGCAAACAGCTGATTGTTAATGCACAAACAATTGATTGTTAATGTGCAAACAGTTGATTGTTAATTCACAAACAATTGATTGTTAATGTGCAAACAGCTGATTGTTAATGTGCAAACAATTGATTGTTAATGTGCAAACAGTTGATTGTTAATGTGCAAACAGTTGATTGTTAATGTGCAATCAGTTGATTGTTAATATGCAAACAGTTGATTGTAAATGTGCAAACAGCTGATTGTTAATGTGCAAAGAGTTGATTATTAATGTGGGAACAGTTGATTGTTAATGTGCAATCAGTTGATTGTTAATGTGCAAACAGTTGATTGTTAATTCACAAACAATTGATTGTTAATGTGCAAACAGCTGACTGTTAATGTGCAAACAATTGATTGTTAATGCACAAACAATTGATTGTTAATGTGCAAACAGTTGATTGTTAATGTTCAAACAGTTGATTGTTAATGTGCAAACAGTTGATTGTTAATGTGCAAACAGTTGATTGTTAATGTGCAATCAGTTGATTGTTAATGTGCAAACAGTTGATTGTTAATGTGCAAACAGCTGATTGTTAATGTGCAAACAGTTGATTGTTAATGTGCAAACAGTTGATTGTTAATGTGCAAACAGCTGATTGTTAATGTGCAAACAGCTGATTGTTAATGTGCAAACAGTTGATTGTTAATGTGCAAACAGTTGATTGTTAATGTGCAAACAGCTGATTGTTAATGTGCAAACAGTTGATTATTAATGTGCAAACAGTTGATTGTTAATGTGCAAACAGCTGATTGTTAATGTGCAAACAGTTGATTATTAATGTGGGAACAGTTGATTGTTAATGTGCAATCAGTTGATTGTTAATGTGCAAATAGTTGATTGTTAATGTGCAATCAGTTTAGTGTTAAAGTGCAAACAGCTGAATGTTAATGTGCGGGATTCTCCATGGCGAAGTGGTCAAGCCGTTTGACTTGTGCTCCGAAGATTGTGGGTTCGATTCCGGGCCGCGTCCTTTGGTTCACGAGTGAAATTTTTCGGAGATTCCTGTGGGTGGTCGTTAGAGCTACAGAGTTGGTGCTTTGTGCGAAGATTTCAGCGCTGCGGAAAGAGTCCGAGCCATATGGGATAAAACCCCGATGCAATGAAGTCGACCCGGTCGACATTTAAGCGACTTTTTAAAGCTTGTGTCATGTTAAAATGCATTATTTGAATAGGTCTGCGGGTATCCCCAAAGCCAGTCTCCCCCACCGCCGTTGATATCCCAGCGGATACGCCAACGACATTTGTTTGTTTTAAATAAATGAATATATCAAGCTTGTTTGTGCTCGTCTGTGTTTATTTCCTTTTCTTTTTTAATCCGATGTCTTCTTCTAAATTAAATGCGATCCAGATTGTGTCTGCTCTGTCCAATGCATTGAGTAAAAGTGCAGTTTAGTCACTGTTCAATATAATCAAACATCGTCAAACATCGTCTAGTGCCGGGTGGACAGACTGAGGCTGTTCATGTTTGTTTTTGTTATATTGTACTCCTTTTAAAATATTTTTGCCACGTGTTCCCTGTTTCTTACTCTCAGTTCTCGTTTCTCCAGTTTCATATCTCGCGCTTTTTGTTTTATTTTTCTATCTTCAGACATTCTTGTTTATTTTGAATAACGAAGATACCAACAATAGATTGCACGATTTATTTCCTGGTATATTTCGCTGCATCTCGTCAAGTACATACTGCATAATTCACACAACATAAAGTAAAATAACTAGATACATCCTTCCCGCTGAAATATACACTTGTTCGCACAGTTATGTCGTCTACCACGGTAATTTTAACCTGACTAACATGTCTTCCTGTTTGCACAAAACTTACCTATGTAGATTAATCATTATGGCTTCTACAAACTTTAACAAGCGACAATTCTGTGTGATGAACAACACGCAAAAGGCACTGTCTCTATCAATCGCATGGCCGCTTTCCAACATATGCTTCGCAATCGACGAAGCGGAAAGTTTCCGGTTTGTCGGCTTCCCTAGGCTCCCATCGCCTGTGTGTAGTATATTGTCAATCCAATTAGGTATGTGTTCAGCTACTCTGTTGTTCAACTGCCGTTCAACATGTGTTGAACTGGTGTTCAACTTGTTTATGTTTTTTTCTTACATTTTTTGCATATCCTTTACAGGACATCGCAATCAACACCAGCATTTCTGGTATTATGATCTCTTGGCACGTTTACGTTCAGTAGTTTGCCATTGCTTTCTGAGCGACCGGCACCTACACCAACGCAAAACCAACGCAACGCGTTCTGCTGCCAAATCGCGTGTAGCTGTGTTTCGAAAGCGGGTACACGGGTAAAATAATATATATTATCTGTTGTTGTTTTGTTTTTTTTTTAATCTCACTGCAGCTTTATGTACACATCTTTCCATTGAAATGACATGGCTTTCCCCTTCCTCCAACCTGGATTATATTTGCTTCGTATATTTGTTTTTCGTGTGCTCTCTTTGAACTTAAGTGTAGACCACGCTAGACTGATTTTTTGCATGTAGGCTAGCTTTCCCTATTACCAGTGTCCCTCGCCATTAGGCAAACCTACTCCGATTTCTGAGGCACTTGTAATTTACATCCCCAAGTCAAGGGGAAGACAACTTTTTTGTCCAACTGACAGGTGAAGGGACTACCAAGCCAACAGCTCATCGGAAGTTTAAGAGCCAGGGATCTTATCCATTCGGCTTTGCTGACCTCCACTTTATTCCTTGTAGCTGTTAAATTCTTCTCTCACTGTGTCGCCTTTTGCTTTATTTCTTGTAGCTGTTAAATTCTTCTCCCACTGTCTCGCCGTTTGCTTTATTTCTTGTAGCTGTTAAATAATTCTCCCACTGTCTCGCCGTTTGCTTTATTTCTAGTAGCTGTTACATCTTTCTCTCACTGTCTCGCCGTTTGCTTTATTTCTTGTAGCTGTTAAATAATACTCCAACTGTCTCGCCATTTGCTTTATTTCTAGTAGCTGTTACATCTTTCTCTCATTGTCTCGCCGTTTGCTTTATTTCTTGTAGCTGTTAAATAATTCTCCCACTGTCTCGCCGTTTTCTTTATTTCTTGTAGCTGTTAAATAATTCTCCCATTGTCTCGCTGTTTGCTTTATTTCTTCTAGCTGTTAAATAATTATCCCACTGTCTCGCCATTTGCTTTATTTCTAGTAGCTGTTACATCTTTCTCTCACTGTCTCGCCGTTTGCTTTATTTCTTGTAACTATTACATCTTTCTCCCACTGTCTCGCCTTTTGCTTTATTTCTTGTAACTATTATATCTTTCTCCCACTGTCTCGCCGTTTGCTTTATTTCTTGTAACTATTATATCTTTCTCTCATTGTCTCGCCGTTTGCTTTATTTCTTGTAGCTGTTAAATAATTATCCCACTGTATCGCCATTTGCTTTATTTCTAGTAGCTGTTACATCTTTCTCTCACTGTCTCGCCGTTTGCTTTATTTCTTGAAGCTATTACATCCTTCTCTCACTGTCTCGCCGTTTGCTTTATTTCTTGTAACTATTACATCCTTCTCTCACTGTCTCGCCGTTTGCTTTATTTCTTGTAACTATTATATCTTTCTCTCATTGTCTCGCCGTTTGCTTTATTTCTTGAAGCTATTACATCCTTCTCTCACTGTCTCGCCGTTTGCTTTATTTCTTGCAACTATTACATCCTTCTCTCACTGTCTCGCCGTTTGCTTTATTTCTTGTAACTATTATATCTTTCTCTCATTGTCTCGCCGTTTGCTTTATTTCTTGTAACTATTATATCTTTCTCCCAATTCATTTTGAAAGTAAGGTCAGTGACACCTTTTCATGTCATCAAACATGTCTGTTATAAGGTTGTAGGTTGCTTATTTGGACGGCCGATTCATTGATTTTTTACTTGATTGATCGATATGTTTGTTATATAGTTGGTTGGCAGATTGATTGATTGATTGATTGATTGATTGATTGATTGATTGATTAATTCATATGTTTGTAGCTTGGTTAAGTGATTGATTTGATAGTGCTGATTTGTTGGTTGATTGAATGATTGGTTGCCGAGTTTCTTTATTGTTTTGTTGCAGAATTTATATCACCGTTGTAAGGCGTTATACATTATCGTGCTATTATTTCAATATTTATTTGAACACATAGAGAACCAATAAATCTATCCAGAAAAATAGAACCAATAAATACATCCAAATAAGAAATCAAATAAATATATCCGAAAAAGAGAACCAATAAATCAGTCTAAAGAGAGAACCAATAAATCTACCCAAAAAAAGAGAACATTATAAAACAAGGGAACCAATAAATCAATCTAAAATAGAGAAATAATAATTATATCCAAATAAATAGTACAAATAACTCTACCCAAACCGAGAACCAATACATCTATCCAAAAAGAGGATCAACAAATCAACCCAAGAAAAAGAGAAACAATAAATAAATTCAAAGAACAAGAGGAACAATAAATTAACCACAAAAATGAACCAATAAATCAATTTTAAAAAGAGAACCAATAAATCAATCCAACACGATAACTATTAACTCAATCCACACAAAAAATTAACGCTAACCAATAAAACAATCCAAACAGAGAACCAATAAATCTATCCAAAAAGACAACTTAATCTATCCCAACAAATACAAACAAAACATAACTAACAACTCTATCCAAAAAGATAATCAATAAATCAATTCAAAAAAGTGAACCAAGCAATCTAACCAAATAAAAAGAGAACCAATAAATATATCCAACAAAAGAACCAATAAATCTATCCAAAAAGAACTTAATACTATGGAAGACAATTTACTAACTGTTTAAGTGCCATGGGATGACTGATCCTCTTAAGCGACTTCCATCATTTGCCATGGAGTTATATACAGTAGTTTACCTATGCAAACCCCTTTAACTTGATATGTAATACAATATGTCTTTATTCATATTAACAACGTTTCAGACATACCCGTGACACGATCCTACATCCCGTTTTCTGCCATCCATATTTGTTTAGTCCAAAAGTACATTTTGTTTGCCATTTAATCTGGAAGACAAATAAAACTGAGAAAATTGAAATAGTTTGGGGTTGTAAAAAGGCATACATGTCGGGGAAAGATCATTATGGAGAAAGGCGTATCGAGGAAGTGGCGAAGAGGAAGACCAGATCATAGTTGGATCCAATGTATTTAGTTAGACGCAGGACGTCGCAGTCAACTCTAGCATTAGTTGACTGTTTTTGATTTCTTGGCAAGTCTACGTTCAGTAGTTTGACATTGCTTTCTGAGCTACCGGCACTCATACCATTGTATGAGAACCAACGCAAGGCGGTCTGCTTTCAAATCTACCGCAGCTGTGTTTCGAACGTGGTATGCTGGATTGAGAATCGCGCTCGTGACCCCTTAACCACGGCGACAGATTCAAGATGTGATAGATAATTGACACATGACAGCAGTAGAAGTCGGGTATCTATCCACCCATCATGTGCCATGGCGATAAGCGTGGGCGGTCATGTTCTGCCATCTCACTCGAGCACCAGAGTCGTAGATCAGCTCCTTGTTTCTGTCTCGACCATGCGACGTGGCCAAGCCATCCAGGAATTTACTTCCCCGTGTTCCCATTGATCTCTTCCACTCGATCTTGACAGTTGTCACCTAGTTCTCCAATTCATTACTTCTCATAACATGCCCAAAAAATGTTGACTGTCTACGTCTAATGTCTCTAATCAGTTTACGATCTTCATTTGTTTCTTGAAGGACTTTTTCATTGGTTTTTCTGCCTGTCTATGGTATTCTTTGCATTTTCCTCAGAAACCATACTTCCACAGCCATTAGATATTTTTCATCTTGTCTGCTCATTGTCCACGCTTCACATCCATACAGAAGTACAGGTTCTATGTAGCACTTCAACAATCTTTTTCTCATTTCAAATGATATCTTGTTATTGGTGAGTATGTTTTTCATCTTGCAAAAGGCTAGCTTCGCAATGGCAATTCTTGTTCTAATCTCTTCAAGGCATCACCCATCAGATGTTATGACTGTGCCGAGATAACTGTATCGATTCACTTACCTAAGAATATGCCCATTTACTCGTATATCACATTGCGGTATTTCCTTCTTACCAGTGACGATCATAATCTGTCTTCTTACCCTAGTTGTTCACTGTGTGCAACAACCACACCTACTAAATGTCGCAGGTCCTGTTCATTGTCTGCAGTTAAGACTGTATCATCTGCATATCTAATGTTATAAAACAGTTAAAAAATGTTATAAATATGTTATAGGTAGGGTATACTGTTTATGATTTAGAGGAATTTAGACAGAATGTCAACGGGGCAAAGTCCTGCCTGGAACATGCCACCGGATGATAGTGATGATGATGATGATGATGATGATGATGATGATGATGATGATGATGATGATGATGATGATGATGATGATGATGATGTGATGATGATGATGTGAATAAGACAACCGACTGTCTGTCCACACTGTACAAGTAAAAGATCCTGTTCCAAGCCATTTGGGTACACGGTGCTGGCACCCATATATGTACAGACCAATCGTCACTTATTGGGAGATGTCGTCCACATGGCACTGGCCGCCTTTACTTCCCATCACAGTTTATGGAACCCACTTGAGACTGCTTCAGACTAGAAGTCCTGGTCCATTTGTGAACATCCCCGTCTCCATAAGAAATTAAATACATGGCCACGCGCCGGCAGCCAAAAAAATTTCGCCACTGCGTTACCTGAATCTTTATCTCACTTATTTGGACTCTTCTCTGGTTGTTGAAGGTGAAAACGGGCATTTATGGGAATTTTCCGACTACTGTGATGTCTGTTGGTAACCCAAATCGACTCAGCTCAACCTCTAACTTTGTACCTTACATAATCAGTTCAGTGTTTGACCCTGCTCGTGTCTCAAATTCTTTCATGATTGTGGCCAAAAGAGAATTGGGATTGGACAAAACTAGCTGCATTTTTCTAATGTAACCATTGCTACAGAGAAGTGTCGTCTGTCGCTCAATTACATATTGTTCTATAACGAGTCTAATCAATTTATATGTTTGCATTCAGAACAAGGTGAAGGGATGTTCCACCCACAGTAGAACGAGCAGAGTTTATTTTCAAACGGTTAAGAATTGGGCACGCAGGCATGTCTAACATTCTGCCCTTCTATCACTCTCTTTCATACATTATTTCATCCACCATCATTCGAGGCTAACTGAGAACAACAACAATACAAATGATATGCAATATAAAGGCATACAAGAAATACAAACATCACTACTACGTGACTCGCTAAAATGAATGAATGATGTGGCAGTTGTTATTAGCTGCGGGAAGCATACTGTCTACCAAAAGGGGACTGGCAGTTATACTTGAGTTATATTATTGTTATTATTGTTATTATTATTTTTATTATTATTAAGGGACCGGCTCCGTGGCCGAGGGGTTAGCAGCTTTCTCCGCTAACTCCGAATACTCTCGTCACGTGACGCGACGAGAATTAGCAGTGGTTCGAATCGCAAAAGTGACTTATGAGAGTATGGAGCCGGTCGCTCAGAAAGTCGTGGCGTGCTGATGAGCGTAATCTAGCCTAGGAATCAACATACAGCTGAAAGATGCTGGTGTTGACCGCAATATCCTGAAACAGGATGGAAACGCGGAAAAAAAAAAAAAATTATTATTAAGGGGGAAGGTAATCTGCACTGAGATTTTAGTGTTCGAATAATTTGCGATTATATGTGAAAGGATTGGTTATGTCTTTGATTTCTTGAGGTCGATAATGCTTTTTCTTCGAGGGCTCGCTTTGAAATCGAGAGTAGTCCACACACGGTACTTTTAGTAGCACTGGGTGTGTAGATTAACTTTTACTATTACCAGTGTCCAACGCCATCAGGCGAACCCACTCCTGCTTCAGAGGTAATTGTAATTTACGTTCCCAAGTCTAGGGCTAGAAATCAAAATTTTTGTTCAACTGACCTCTTTTGGGGTTGAACATCCTACCTCGGCTTCAGCACACCGGATGTTTAAGAATGAGTGTTCATGTCAATTCGGCCATGCTTGCCCGCCAGATAATTCTTAACTTTATATGTATACACAATTTGCGTTATTTCCATCATGAGATGATTGGGACAATATCGTTTAAATTATTAGTGTAAAGATATAGATGAAAATCTGACACAAGATCTACAAATGCTCAATAATAACTAATTGAAATTAAAATATAGTACAAACGTACATAGACGGATATACTGTCTGATATCACGTGGGAAATGGAAGCAGGTGTGAAATATCAAACACATCATTAACACAAAACTGAGCAATAATTAAACCAGTAAAAACGCGTATTTCCGACGTGGATGACGGGGAAATATTACTTCTAACCGATGCCATCAACGAATGTAAAGCAGACATGCATGTGTGTACAAAAATATGAACAGAAATATACCGCTCCAGTCTAGCAACGCAAAAGAAAGATATCTTTATTTAATGTGTACAGTACAAAATATAAAAACGATAACATTAAAATTAATGATCTACCAGAAACTCACCGGATATCTGGATGAAGTTAGTTGCATATCCTTTACATGACGTCGCAGACAACCCCAGCATGTTTTGGCTGTTTCTGGGAAGGTTTATGTTCAGTAGTTTGCCATTGCTTTCTGAATGACCAGCACTCTTACCGCTGTATGAAAGCCAAATCGCCCGCAGCTGTGTTTCGAACGCTGTATGCGGGATTACGCATTTCGGGTAAAGAAAATAAATATATTAGAGAAAATGGAAATGTCAGGTATCAATCATCATCATCGTGAACCACATCCTCATCATGAACCACATCCTCATCATAAACAACACCCTCATCATGAACAACATCCTCATCATGGACAACATCCTCATCATGAAGGATGGCCTTTGCAGAACGTCGCTCTCATCACACTATGCGGAGGTCAGCATGGCGGAATGGATAGACAGTTTGTTCTTAAACATCGGTTATGCTTGTGTCAAGATAGCGGGTTCAACCCCTACACCGGTCAGTTATACTAAAAAATGTTACTTCTGGTCCTTGACTTTGGGACTTAAATTACGAGCAAGTACCTCAGACGTCGGAGTGGGTTCGCCTGATGGCGAGGGACACTGGTAATTGGGAAAGCTAATTCACATGCAAACATTAACGCAGTGAACTAGAAGTAGAAGACAGTGTATGGACAACGCTTGAGTTCAAAGCGAGCGGAAGCAGAAAGAAATAATGACGACATGCAGAAAAGATTGTCGATCCTTTGTCACTAGCTCTGCCTTATGCAATGTCATAGCCAGCAATGCCTTTAATTTCCAATCTCCATCCACCTTCGTGCTGGTCGAAAGTTTCCTCTTCCTCCAGAAACTATACATTGCCGTGCCCCAGTGCCCTCAGTGTGAGGTGTCCACCGCCGTGCTGGTCAAGCAGATCAGAACAATACATTGTACCAACATCACTTCAACAGAAGTCAGACCTGGTCAGGCTATTCAACCAGAAGCGGAGTTACTAGCTAAAGCTCACAACATTACAGAGGATTCATAAACAGAAACAAACAAAACAACACGAATAGTAATGTTTAAAATGATATATTTACTATCAACTTGAGTTGGATTCAGACCACTTTGCGTTAATTTAGATATTATAATCGTCGGTCGTTCATAAATCAATTGCAAACTACTGAACGTAAGAATGCCTTGTAAATAATATACAGTCAAAGAAAGCTGGGGTTGATTGCTCCGGCCTGTACAGGACGTGTAACTAACCGCCATCCTCAATGGCGTTGTGCTTCTGCTATACTTATATAGCCTCATCTGAATGCTCTTCTTTTCCTCAATTGGTATAATCTTACTGGTATTTATGTTGCACAGGTGATCCCTTTCCATTACTTTAAAGTTCCTGGCCGCCCCGCCACAGTCTTCAAGTTTCCAGACAGACTGAGGTTGAATGGCGTGGAGTTACTATGTCCGCCTCTAACTCATACACATCTGGTACCATTCACTGAGTGGATTTTTACAACATCAGAAAAGGATAGGATATCAACACAATGCTCACGGGGTAGTGTATCGGACGACAGACCGTCTCGGATGACATGGAAGAACTTGAAGGACCCGGTGTGTTTGTTACGCATTTTATACATCCCTCGGCAATTGGAAATTGATAACAGCAGGCCGGAAGGTCACCGCCCTGGCAACAGTATTTATTAGACAACGAAGGCACTGAAGAATATTGATTCTCTTTTGCTACCCTTGATTCCCAGTTGCAGCACAGGCACCCAACCAGCTCAGGCCAATCTTCCTCCATGTCATGATGTCCGGAATCTTCTCTCATGGTCTCCCCCTGCTTCTCAACCCTTCTAGTTTTTTCTGTTGTGACGGCATACTCCTGTTTTCCCGTTGTGACGGCATACTCCGGTTTTCCGGTTGTGACCACATACTCCAGTCTCCCCTCCCCCTTTCATAACACTCCCAAAGAATATGAACTGTCTACTTCTGATCCGGTTAAACAGTTCAATTTATGAGTTAGCTTTTTCTCAAGATTTCTTCATTACTCTTTCTATCTGCACACAGCGTTCTCATCATTCTTCTTTAAAAACCACAACTCTGAAGCTTCTACGCAATCCCTGACTTGTCAGCTAATTGCCCATGGTACAATAACGACTGAGAATACCAATGGCCGACACGTTGGTGTAACGGTTATGGAGTTACGCTGGCGGGCAGCGGCATGTGCGCGGTCAAAAAAGGGGTTGATTGCCTGAGCTCCACGTTCGCTATTGGAGGGTAAAACGGGCCACTTATACTTCCGTGGTCAGGCCTGAAAAGGTTAATGGTCCCAACACTTCCCAGGCCTACAGGGGCTCCAGCTTCGGGTCTTGTGTGTGTGTGTGTGTGTGTGTGTGTGTGTGTGTGTGTGCGTGTGTGTGTATGTGTGTGTGCGTGTGTGGGGAGGGGGCGTGCGTGTGTGCGCGCGTGTGTGTGTTTTGCTTTTTTCAGTAAAGTTATCACAAATACCTTAAAGCGCTTCAAACATGTCCGACGATTCGGTTTCAAAAACACATATAAATAACAACGCTAACATCATTAAAGAGAAAAGTGACATCGCGCAAGATATTTAACCCTAAAATAACCGAATTTTTATTTTTTTAAAAGAACAAGAAGTGGAGAAAGGCGGAAGTGCGACTTCCGCAGATCGTAACAATGCCCAGCAATGTCGATGTATTAATGCCATTGGGAAATGTGGAACCAAATATAGGCACAGAGACGACCAGAGCTAAATGTTGGCTTTTGCCAAAGACATCACATGACAATCTGCGAGGGTGGATAAACGTTAAGCCACAAGTTACAAGATCAGCGTAGTTGAACGCTGATATCCACAATATTATTCATTCAATCATTTATGTGGGGAAACACTACCGCTTATGACATGATTGGCGGAGCGAAATATTGGTGAATAGTTGTCTATTTCCGTTCATTAGAACCAATTTTTAACATACGGCTGCAAATCCTGGACAATTAGTGAACAGGCGAAAAAATCCCTTTAATCCTTAAAGATGTGGTTTTATAGAACAATGCTGAAAATTAATTGGACAGCCAATTTGACAATTTGAGGTAAGCTAAGTCGTAAAGACAACTTATCACTTATCACAAACATTAGAAAGAAGCAGTTATTTTTTAGCCACATTATGAGAAGACAAGAGTTGGAACATGTGACAACCGGAAAGATTAGCGGAAAGAGAGATAGAGAATCCAGCGTGAGAGAAAATTATTGACAGTTTTGTGTCATAGGTGGAAGGGAGTCACCACACTAATTGATCTATGCTGTCGGAGATCGCAATTTGTGGAGAAACATGATCATCCACGCCAGCTGGCAAGGCGCTGGATGATGATTGTCGTCCATTATCTGTGTGTCGTCTGTGTGTCTTCGTGATGTCTTCATGGCATCTAATATCTAATCATAACATCTAATATCTAATCATAACATCCAATGTCTAACCATCTCTTGACACTCATGTCACCCATCAGCTGAGTTATATCGTCGTTTCTTTGACCTGCTCAGTGGCGAAGGGTTGCGGATGCGATTTGTAATACCGTATACCCGGGTTCGAAACACAGCGGTGCTGGTTTTTTTTCGAAAAAGGTCTTGGTGCCTGTCGTTCAGAAAGCAATAACAAACTACTGAACGTAAAACTTGAACTGGAATCAAGAACGGCAAAAATGCTGGGGTTGACTGCCACGTCATGTGAAGGAGATGCAACTTACGTTCTTTGGTTACCTATTTAAAAGATGCTTCCTAAAGCAATTTCCTGGTGTGGGTATGTGATGGGACAGGGCCTTCACGCTGTGTACGCCAGAATGCAGGGAGGAATAGAAGGTTCAGCTCAGGGAGCTCAGGCTCCCGGCCACGCTCATGAAATTATCAGTTTCCTGTCAACTTCCTTAACACGCACGTTTTGATTGCCTGTAGCACATTACATTTCCATTGAATATTTCGCCGTATCTGATCTATTCTTACCATGTGTTGGTGCGTTTCGTGGAATCACATTCGTGTTTGATTTTCTTTTTATTTAGTTTCTTGTTCGCATGGTTCTAAATGTTTCTAACATTATTCTACATCTCACAACACCCCTTCACCGTGACTGCCATTTTTCTCTGAGCACAGAACCGTTTCACCTCCGCTTCAAGGCGTCTGCAATGTCCTGTGTACATCTTCTTGCTGATCGACCCCTGTCTTTTCTTTTTTCCAGGAACCACGCCTCCCATGACTATACTCTCCAAGCCGATGTTTTAAATGGCCAGGGTATTTCAGTTTCCGAGACATGAAACTGTTCATGGACCAGTCTTCCTCCACCTTCAGGTCTTGTAAAATTTCAGAAATTGTCCATTGCTGATAGCCGATGCTTAAAATGGATTACACTAAATTGACCCGGAATACCGTTGATCATCCGTCTCTGTTGTCTCGGGGTATGACTTTACTGCCATGAATAAATTATTGATAGAGAAGAAAAGCACCAGAGCGATCAGACAGACATGAACACCTCGAAAATGGGCACTCGATAACCCATGCACTCCAGCAGTCCAGCCGGCACGTCATTTCTTCTCCACCGCGCTAACATGTATGGTCAGGAATAAGCCGCGACAGCACTTCAGATATTGCAGCTATCACTCACAGTTTCTGCCTCGTCGTCACCTTGAGCTGCCCACGGATTGTAGCGTTTCTTTGTGTTTGCGCTCAATCTGAAATGTAACAGAAAAGTCTGGCCCGCTGATGCATTAATCTTTCATCAGGTTTGTAGTCGGATGCGAGAATGCGGACGGCAGTGATGTATTCCTGTCCGAGTATCCATCCATGTTGTTTTGTTGGCGTTGTTTGTTTGGCTGGGAGGATGTTGACAATATATGGTGTTGGTATGGGGGAAGAGATCAACAGTTGCATTGTCAGGTCGAGAGTTTACTGTAGTGAATCTGCAACCTGTTCAGTCTGCTGGCTTGATTGTTGGAGATGCGGTAGAACAATGGCTAGACGCTCGCATCTCGGCATCATTGTTGTGGTTTCAAGCGTAGCTCATACACGTACTATTAATTCTAGTCTACTGAACTTTTTTTTTCTTTTCATGTGGATTAGCTTTTTCCCTATTACCAGTGTCCCTCGCCATGAGACGAACTCACTAAAGTGCTTTTAAAATTTACGTCCCCAAGTCAAGGACGACAAGTCAACATTTTAGTCCGAATGACCGGAGTGAGGGTTGAACTCGGCATCAGTATCAGCATTAGCACACCGGAAGTTCAATATCAAGCGCTATTGTTCATTCGGCCACACTGACCTTTTACGGAGCTCTGATGGGTCTAAAATACGGACCTCACACAATATACTCAATGCCTTTTTACAAGTGCACAAGAGCTAAAACGTTTCTCCGCTATGTTATAATGCCTGTACAGACTAAATACGAAAGAACACACAATAGAACGTGGAAGTTCAGAAAAGACATGCACACACACACAAATGAACTTTACGATTAAGGTCTTCATCAGCGAGTAAAGTGAACTTTGAAACATGTGAATGATGTGTTTATGATTGGGATACTTCAGTTTTCTTCCATAGAGATGCTCGCTGATGTATGAGCGTGTCATTCCTTCCATCATGGTTCCTAGTCATATGGTGTGTTCATTCGCTAATAAGTATCAGCTAGACAGCACTCACATTCGCTTTCAGTATCAAGTAGACAGCAATTACCCTTATTTTAAGTATCAACTAGACATCAATCACTCATACTTTCAGCACCAAATATACATCAATCACTCATACTTTCAGCACCAATTAGACAAGAATCAAGCTTACTTTCATTATCAACTAGACAGCAATCGCCATTCCTTTGTGCCCCAGCTAAACAGCAATCACCCTTACTTTTAGCAACAACTAGACAGCAATCACCCTTCCTTTGTGCCCCAGCTATACAGCAATCACCCTTACTTTCAGCCCCAGCTATACAGCAATCACCTTTACTTTCAGCCCCAGCTATACAGCAATCACCCATACTTTCAGCCCCAGCTATACAGCAATTACCTTTACTTTCAGTCCCAGCTATACAACAATCACCCTTACTTTCAGTCCCAGCTAGACAGCAATTACCTTTACTTTCAGTCCCAGCTATACAGCAATCACCCTTACTTTCAGCCCCAGCTATACAGCAATCACCCTTACTTTCAGCCCAAACTATACAGCAATCACCCTTACTTTCAGCCCCAGCTATACAGCAATCACCTTTACGTTCAGCCCCAGCTATACAGCAATCACCCTTACTTTCAGCCCCAGCTATACAGCAATTACCTTTACTTTCAGTCCCAGCTATACAGCAATCACCTTTACTTTCAGCCCCAGCTATACAGCAATCACCTTTACTTTCAGCCCCAGCTATACAGCAATCACATTTACTTTCAGCCTCAGCTATACAGCAATCACCCTTACTTTCAGCCCCAGCTATACAGCAATTACCTTTACTTTCAGCCCCAGCTATACAGCAATCACCTTTACTTTCAGCCCCAGCTATACAGCAATCACCCTTACTTTCAGTCCCAGCTATTCAACAATCACCCTTACTTTCAGTCCCAGCTATACAGCAATAACCCTTACTTTCAGTTCCAGCTAGACAGCAATCACCCTTACTTTCAGACCCAGCTATACAGCAATCACCTTTACTTTCAGCCCCAGCTATACAGCAATCACCCTTACTTTCAGCCCCAGCTATACAGCAATTACCTTTACTTTCAGCCCCAGCTATACAGCAATCACCTTTACTTTCAGCCCCAGCTATACAGCAATCACCCTTACTTTCAGTCCCAGCTATTCAACAATCACCCTTACTTTCAGTCCCAGCTATACAGCAATAACCCTTACTTTCAGTTCCAGCTAGACAGCAATCACCCTTACTTTCAGACCCAGCTATACAGCAATCACCTTTACTTTCAGCCCCAGCTATACAGCAATCACCCTTACTTTCAGCCCCAGCTATACAGCAATTACCTTTACTTTCAGTCCCAGCTATACAGCAATCACCTTTACTTTCAGTCCCAGTTATACAGCAATCACCCTTACTTTCAGCCCCAGCTATACAGCAATCACCTTTACTTTCAGCCCCAGATATACAACAATCACCCTTACTTTCAGTCCCAGCGATACAGCAATCACCTTTACTTTCAGTCCCAGCTATACAGCAATCACCTTTACTTTCAGTCCCAGTTATACAGCAATCACCCTTACTTTCAGCCCCAGCTATACAGCAATCACCTTTACTTTCAGCCCCAGCTATACAGCAATCACCCTTACTTTCAGCCCCAGCTATACAGCAATTACCTTTACTTTCAGTCCCAGCTATACAACAATCACCCTTACTTTCAGTCCCAGCTAGACAGCAATTACCTTTACTTTCAATCCCAGCTATACAGCAATCACCCTTACTTTCAGCCCCAGCTATACAGCAATCACCCTTACTTTCAGCCCCAGATATACAACAATCACCCTTACTTTCAGTCCCAGCTATACAGCAATCACCTTTACTTTCAGTCCCAGCTATACAGCAATCACCTTTACTTTCAGTCCCAGCTATACAGCAATCACCCTTACTTTCAGCCCCAGCTATACAGCAATCACCCTTACTTTCAGCCCCAGCTATACAGCAATCATCTTTACTTTCAGCCCCAGCTATACAGCAATTACCTTTACTTTCAGCCCCAGCTATACAGCAATCACCTTTACTTTCAGCCCCAGCTAGACAGCAATCACCCTTACTTTCATCCCCAGCTATACAGCAATCACCTTTACTTTCAGCCCCAGCTATACAGAAATCACCTTTACTTTCAGCCCCAGCTATACAGCAATCACCCTTACTTTCAGTCCCAGCTATACAACAATCACCCTTACTTTCAGTCCCAGCTATACAACAATCACCCTTACTTTCAGTCCCAGCTATACAACAATCACCCTTACTTTCAGTCCCAGCTAGACAGCAATTACCTTTACTTTCAGTCCCAGCTATACAGCAATCACCCTTACTTTCAGTCCCAGCTATACAGCAATCACCCTTACTTTCAGCCCCAGCTAGATAGTATTACCTTTACTTTCAACCCCAGCTATACAGCAATCACCCTTACTTTCAGTCCCAGCTAGACAGCAATTACCCTTATTTATTGTACCGTCTGGCCAGCTCTCTGCGGCGAAGGATTTACGAATGCAATTCGTAATCCCGCATATCGCGTCCGAAACACAGCTGAAGACGATTTAGAAGCAGAGCGCCTTGCGTTGGATTCCCATGCCAAGGTGTGAGTGCCAGTGGTTCATAAAGCATTGGCAAACTACTGAATGTAAACTAGTCAAGAGATGACGAACAGCCAAAAAAAAATGATGAGGTTGACTGAGACTTCATGCAAAGGATATGCAACTAACTGACTAATCTTGATACCGTGCAGGGTTGTCTTTCTAGTCGGTCTTTTCATATTCTCTTTCCAGTTTTCTTTTATTCATGCATCCGTTCGCTTTTAACTCAAGCGTGGTCCATTCACGTGCTACTAATTCTAGTACACTAGACTGAATTTTGCGTGTGGATTAGCTTTCTTTATTACTAATGTCCTTCGCCATCAGTTGAACCCACACCGACTTCAGATGTGCTTATAATTTACGTCCCCAAGTCAAGAACGAAAAGTCAACATTTTAGTCCAATTAACCTGTGTGGGGGTTGAACCCGCTACCTCGGCATCAGCACACCGGATGTTGAAGAACGAGCGCTCTTATAAATTGCATCTTGCTGATCTCCTTGTCTTCAAATAAACATCGCTATCTTCATGCCAGGCTATTTGGTTTCAAGTATACTTTAAGATCATCTTTCTAATCCTTCTTTTGATACTGGCTTCCAAGAAATATCTCTGTCTTGATGTTACAAGTCGGACTTCCATTTATACAGTCGAAGATCATCTTTCTAGTTCGTCTTTTAATGCTGTCTTCCAAGAAAATTTGTTGTCTTGATGTGACACGATTGGCGTTCATCTGTACAGTCTGAGGTCGTCTTTCTAGTTCTTTTTTCCATATTATCTGACCTCTGAAACCGTTTGTATTGATGTGACACGTTTGGCTTTCATCTCACCTTCTATCATGAGATATCACTAGAGTAATTAGGTTTTTCTGATAATTTTCGTTTAATTCTCAGATTATGTTATTTCTGGAAACTTCATCTGGCTTAGTTATTCACCTGTCGATATTATTTTATTTATTTATCTCTCTCTATGTAACATTTTGTCTGTCAGTAATGTTCGTCCCAGACTTCTGTACGTAACATTGTGTCTGTCAGTGATGTTAGCCCCAGACTTATGTATTTAACATTTCGTCTTTCAATGATGTTCTTCCCAGATTTATGTATGTGGATATTACACTAGAATTAACTCTTTTATCTATTTACTTGTACAGATATATGCTAGTTTTAGTTTTTGTCGGCGGATCAACATCATGGCACACGGGTGTAAGTCATAAGTGCTCCGTTCTACTCCTAACTCAAACCTGAGTCCGGAGAATCTCAGCTCAGTGCACGAATTCTGTAGCACCGGCGAGGACCCTGAAATACTTAGGGTAGATTTTTAACTCGAAATTTTGCCCGGGCTACTCTTTTTTTTTCGATTTCCAACTGCCAAGGGAGTTTTTAAGTGCGCAACAACACACACGGGCGTCCGATCTCACTACCCAGAGACTAGGGGGAATTTTGTTACTAGAAGATCACGTGAAAAAATCCCAGCTCCCACCGGGGTTTGAACCCGGGTCCTCCAGCACTCGAGGTGGACACCATACCTCGAGACCACTCACTCCCCCCCCCCCCCAGAGAGATGTATGTTATGTATGTACAGATGTATACGATGTATGTACAGATGTTTATGATGTATGTACTTATATATGCGGTGTCTGTAATGTATGTACTTATATATGCGATGTATGTGCAGATGTATGCGATGCCTGTACAGATGTACGCGATGCATGCAATGTATGCAATCTATGTACAGATGTATGCTATATATGTACAGATCTATGCCATTTATGTAGAGATGTATGCTATGTATGTACTTATATATGTGATGTATGTACAGATGTATGCGATGTATGCACAGATGTATGTGATGTGTGTACAGATCTATGCGATGTCTGTACAGATGAATGTACAGGTGTATGCGATGTATGTACAGGTGTATTCGATGTCTATATAGATGTATGCGATGTCTGTACACATATATGCGATGTTTGTACAGGTGTATGCGATGTGTGTACATGTGTATTCGATGTCTGTACAACATATAATCATATTCCCTATAGTTCAGTACATGCCCCACTACCACACTGTGGGGCGGGTGGACATGGTGCAAGCACCACATGCTGACACATCAACCGGCACTCCACGGGTCCTGTGATCGACATCATTCTATGCTGTCTTTCCTTTCCTGAACATGTCTTGATACCACATGATACCGAGTAGATCTGGGAGCTCTGGGTAATATATGTGTTCAATCTGCCTTGGTGGGGGTTTGAACACATGGCCTCCGGGTCGGTAACCACGAGTGCTAGCTACTGGGCCACCTTGGATCTCTTTCTTAATAAAGATGTGTGATAGTTTGGTCCACGACGTGTCTGGTTGTTTTAATTAATATCCATGTAGCAGTAGACTGCCTTTCAATTTGACACAGAGGTCAGCTGTGACGTCACATATCCTACCTTTTCATGGTAGGTTGATTAGCGAAGGTTGGTGGACGGTGTTTAGTGCAGGAGAACCTGGCGGATGATACCATCGCATCTAGTCTGAGAAAGGAGGTGGAGGCAGTTACTGCGGCGTTAATTTGGCTGGAGAACAATCAGCACAAATGCCATTATTGTAAAGGACGCATAGAGCATGGCGAGAAGGATGAAGATGTGCAGAATGGCATGCTTCAATAGAAAAAAGAAAGAAATCAAAGATAGGGAACATCCGTTGGATCTTTTACCTAAGGCATGAAGGTGTCTTGGTAAACATGTGAGAAGGATGAATGAGCTGGGTCTGCGCCGCTGAGTGGGGTACTCGTGCATGACAAGGAAGATGTAGCCCGTGTCCTTTGGAATCTTGTTTATTGTGGATAAGAACAGATATGCCATCATTGACATTTAATGTCAATATGACATTGCAACTGGTACGATTAGTAGTTTGACTCTTTACTGGTTGTTGAAGATGAGGACAGAGGGCATACTGGACTGTCTAGAGTATCGTGATGTGGGTTTTTGGCTCATCGCAACTCAGCTCATCTCAACTCATCTCATCTCGTGTTAATTCAACTCAACTCACTTCAGTTCAACTCATCTCATCTCATCTCAACACAACTCAACTCAACTTGCTCAACTGGAACAGCTTCTTCTTCTTCTTCTTCTTCTTCTTCTTCTTCTTCTTCTTCTTCTTCTTCTTCTTCTTCTTCTTCTTCTTCTTCTTCTTCTCTTTATCCTTCATTGTGACATATCATCATCACGTTCCATGTCGACAAGCATGGGCAGTCATGTTTCGCGATCTCAGAAAATGACCAAAGATGTGAAAAAGCTCAGTTTTCTTGTCTCGACCATGCCACGTCGCCAAGAATCCAGATATTTACTTCTCTGCCTTCCCTTTTTTCTTTTCCCCTCAATCTTACCAGTTGTCACTAAGTTCTCTAATTTATTTCTTCTTATAACGTGCATTTTTTTTATTGGCACAGGCCCTCAACCGAACCACGCCAAGATGCCCCGTCCTTTGGTATTTCCTGCAGTTCCTCCGTGTCCTCTCACTATTATTCACATATGTCTGTGATTCTCTTCTCCAAGTACCTTCAAGTCTTCCGCTAATCGTTTGCCTTATGGATTCCATACAAGAGATTGTCTAGTTACATTGTCCTCATGTTTTCTTACTGTGTGTCCTATACAGTGCCGATGTCTTTACTTCACCCCTCGGTGCACTGTAATTTGTTTATCTTGACAATACTTGTCCCCGTTGTGTTACTAGCAAACACGTACACTTCCGCTTCAAATGTATGCCATTACTTGTGTTAGATTGTTTGTTCTGTCTTGACTTATCTCACTTGAAAACAAAAGTTGAGTAAGCTTCTTTAAATCAACTATTCTTAGATTCTAAATGTAGTTTGCGTTATTAAATCACAACCATTGCTATTTTATGAAAGTGTGTCGCCACAGTTTTGCATACTTTTGAAAGACCATGTTTACAGACATGTCATAAACATTGATGTGCGTTTAATTAATGGATTTGGCATGTTATTAAAATCCTTTACTTTGAGTTTTCTCATTATTGAGATAAATTCCCAATGCCTATATTTGTATAACAGATAAATAAGATTGGTCCAGATATGGGGTTTTGTCAGTTTAATACGATTTGTTTGGCCGAGAAAGGAAAAGTGCGGGTAGGTCGAAATCGAGCATATGTTTTCAGGATTTCCACAAAAGACAAAACTATGCACATATTAATACCAGCACTCACACTAGCAATAGTAGTAATAGTAGTAGTAGTAGTAGTAGTAGTAGTAGTAGTAGTAGTAGTAGTAGTAGTAGTAGTAGTAGTAGTAGTAGTAGTAGTAGTAGTAGTAGTAGTAGTAGTAGTCATGGTGGTGGTGGTGGTGGTGGTGGTGGTGGTGGTGTGATGGTGGTGTGGTGGTGGTGGTGGTAGTAGGAGTAATAGTAGTAGTAGTAGTAGTAGTAGTAGTAGTAGTAGTAGTAGTAGTAGTAGTAGTAGTAGTAGTAGTAGTACTAGTAGTAGTAGTAGTGATGGTGGTGGTGGTGGTGGTGGTGGTGGTGGTGGTGGTGGTGGTGGTGGTGGTGGTGGTGGTGGTGTGGTGGTGATGGTGGTGTGGTGGTGGTGGTGGTAGTAGGAGTAATAGTAGTAGTAGTAGTAGTAGTAGTAGTAGTAGTAGTGGTGGTGGTGGTAGTAGTAGGAGTAATAGTAGTAGTAGTAGTAGTAGTAGTAGTAGTAGTAGTAGTAGTAGTAGTAGTAGTAGTAGTAGTAGTAGTAGTAGTAGTAGTGATGGTGGTGGTGGTGTGGTGGTGATGGTGGTGTGGTGGTGGTGGTGGTAGTAGGAGTAATAGTAGTAGTAGTAGTAGTAGTAGTAGTAGTAGTAGTAGTAGTAGTATTAGTAGTAGTAGTAGTAGTAGTAGTAGTAGTAGTAGTAGTAGTAGTAGTAGTAGTAGTAGTAGTATCTGACGCAACAAATCTATGTATATATGTGTACATGCAGGCATGAATGAATGTATGTATGTGTGCATGTATGTATGTATGTATTTATGTATGTATCTTCATAAGACCAAGCGCTTAGGGTGCACCTGTAGTGTATTGACAACAGCCCTACTAACAAATTCTGTAAATGGATTCTCCGCTGCCCACTGCGTGTCTTACACATTTATCATTAAATATTCCCAAGAAATGTTCAATCCTGTTAGAGGATGGTTTGATCACATCCTGTCTGGGAACATCCTAGTCCACATCCGCTCCATTCCAGACATTCTTTGAACTGAGGTCGCCTTTCTGTAATCTCTCAATTTCCAATTCCCCTCTCGTTTTGTTCTCTTCGTTGCGCTAGTTTCAATGTAAAAAAAAATATGTGACCTTTATCAATCCATTGCTTTGTTATATGTGGCGCTATGGTAGTTATACCAAGCAACCTGAATTAAAAGTTGTGTTTAGTTTCTATTTCATATCTCATTTTCTGTCGCCGTTGTCCTCCTTCTCATTCTCTTTTTCTGCTGTTGCTACTTCTCTTCTTCTTCTTCTTCTTCTTCTTCTTCTTCTTCTTCTTCTTCTTCTTCTTCTTCTTCTTCTTCTTCTTCTCCTTCTTCTTCCTCTCCTTCTTCTTCTTGACGGAGATGCGTGTGTGTGTGGGTAGGGAGATGTCAGTTGGTGGGGATGTGTGTGTATTGTTTGGGGATGTGTGAGTGGATGTGCGATGTTTGGGTTGATGGGGGGTGTGTGTGCGTGGGTGGGGAATATGTTGTCGATGGAGGTGTGGTTGGGGGATGATTGGTTGGAGGTGTGAGTGGTGAGAGGATGTATGGGTGGGGGATGGGTTTGTGGGTTAGGATGTGTATATGGGTGGGCGTGGGATGTGTGGTTTGGTGGGAGATGTGTGTATAGGTAGCGAGTGTGTTTGGGTTGGGGGAACAGGTGAGGGCAGTGTGTGTGGGTGGGGGATGTGCGGGAAGGGGATGGTTCGGTTGGTGGGGTATGTATGTGTCCTTGGGTGTGTGTGGGTGGGTGGGTGGGGGTGTGTGTGTGTCTGTGGGGTGATGTGTGGAGGTGGGAGACTAGCCTCATAAAATTGTAATTTGCCTTGTTTATGTTTACAACATTCATTCCGCAATGTGTTTTTTTTTCCTTCCTATGTGAATGTATAATGCTCTTGATGGACGAAAGATGAGTAATTGGAAGGGCCGAATGTAAGACGGACTTGCGTGATCAATTTGTGATCCTTTTAAAATAAAGTTGATTTAATTTGATTTGATTTCTTCTTCTTCTTCTTCTTCTTCTTCTTCTTCTTCTTCTTCTTCTTCTTCTTCTTCTTCTTCTTCTTCTTCTTCTTCTTCTTCTTCTTCTTCTTCTTCTTCTTCTTCTTCTTCTTCTTCTTCTTCTTCTTCTTCTTCTTCTTCTTCTTCTTCTTCTTCTTCTTCTTCTTCTTCTTCTTCTTCTTCTTCTTCTTCTTCTTCTTCTTCTTCTTCTTCTTCTTCTTCTTCTTCTTCTTCTTCTTCTTCTTCTTCTTCTTCTTCTTCTTCTTCCTCTTCTTCTTCTTCTTCTTCTTTTACTACTACTACTACTACTACTACTACTACTACTACTACTACTACTACTGCTACTACTACTACTACTACTACTACTACTACTACTACTACTACTACTACTACTACTACTACTAACCATTTTTTTTTCTCACTTTCTACAACCACTGGATCTATCATTTCCTTTTTATCCTTCTGACTTGTTGCTATGAAAACGGTGTCATTAGCATAAAGTAAGTTATTTATATTATATCCACCAACCAGGATCCCTGACATATTTTCTGTTGATCTCATTATATATTCACTGTGACAGATCAGGAGATAATACACAACCTTATCTGACGCCCCTCTTTTTACATTGAAATTTTCTCACAAGGTTGTTGAATCTTATGGCTGCTGTTTGCTGCCAATATATGTTCTTTATTAGTCGCAGATCTTCGCCGTCAATGTTCATTTGCTTTAGTAATTGTATTATTTCGTCATGCTTCACATTGTCAAATGTTATTGCGTAGTCTGTGAAGCATAAGTATTTTTATGGCTCTCTTCTAACAGTGTCGTGGGAATGTATTTAGCATTGTAACTCATACATGGTTTTAACATTCCAGGTGCCCATCCTGGAGATTTTCCTAGGTGAGAGACATTTAATCAGCGCCCCGGACTCCTTGTGGCTTTCTCCGCACGCGTCATATCTTTTCATAGAGTTTCCTGTTCCCGTGGTTAGGTAAGTTATTCTGTTTGTTTTACGTGATTTATGGTGGTTGCATTTTGTGGCTGAATTATCTCCGTGACGGGGTCAAGGCAGACACGTTGTTGCTGAAAGTATCTCCGTGATGGGGTCAAGTCAGACACGGTGGGGTTCAATTTATCTCCGTGATGGGGTCAAGTCAGACACGGTGGGTTCAATTTATCTCCGTGATCGGGTCAAGTCAGACACGGCGGGGTTCAATTTATCTCCGTGATGGGGTCAAGTCAGACACGGTGGGTTCAATTTATCTCCGTAATGGGGTCAAGTCAGACACGGTGGGGTTCAATGTATCTCCGAAGATGGCGTCAAGTCAGACACGGTGGGGTTAACGTTATTTCCGTTATGGGGTCAAGTCAGACCGGTGGGGTTAAAGTTATTTCCGTGATGGGGTTAAGTCAGACACGCGGGATCAATTCGTCTTATCGCTAAAACATGATTGCATCTATTAGTATCAGATATTGTAGAGACTTGTCTTCAAGAGGGTGAAAAGAGAGAGGTGAGAGAATGAGAAACAGGGACAGAGAGACAGAGTGAACAAGAGAGAGAGAGAGAGAGAGAGAGAGAGAGAGAGAGAGAGAGAGAGAGAGAGAGAGAGAGAGAAATAATGTGTGAGAGTGGAAGAGAGAGCGAGCGAGAGAGAGAGAGAGAGAGAGAGAGAGAGAGAGAGAGAGAGAGAGAGAGAGAGAGAGAGAGAGAGACGAGGGGGAACTTTAAACGCTTAATAAAGTCAATGATATTTCTCCCATGAGATCGAATCACCGACTTCCGTTATAAAGGGGAGTGATGTTTGATCCCCAGGATAGAAACGTCTATGAAACCTCAGCTAAATGACTTTTAGATGGTTATTTTAATAGAGGTGCATCGGTTTATTTGTGTTTTGTTTGTTTTTTGTTTTTGTTTTTTGTTTTTTTTTAATTTACCTCCATTATGTCACTCGTAAATTTGACCAATTCAAACTTCCGTATTGGTTGACTTACTCAAAAAAGAAGTAGGCAGCATCACTACCACTAACAAGAGAGTATTAGTTTTCTTGTGGGGAAAAAAATATAGTTTAGAGTAGAATGATGTAGGACAAATCAATATGGCAGACGGTTTGTGTCCCTACCTCAAATTGTACATGTCACCAACATACGCAGAAAACAACAAAGTTTAACATGTCTCTCACATGTCTCTATATTGTCTCTGACATGTCTGTAATATTTCTCTCGCGTGTCTCTGACATGTCTCTAACATATCTGTCATGTGTCTCTCACATGTCTCAAACATATCTCTCACGTGTTTTTAGCATGTCTCTCGCGTTTATCTCACATGTCTCCTTGTATCTCTAGCATGTCTCTAACATATCTCTAGCATATCTCTGATATGTCTCTAACATATCTGTCATGTGTCTCTCACATGTCTCTAGCATATCTCTCATGTGTCTTTGATATGCCTCACAAACATCGTTAGCATGTCTCTCATATGTCTTTCATTTGTCTATAACAAATCTCTGACATACCTCTAACATATCTCTAGCATGTCTCTAACATGTCTCTTGCATGTCTCTCACGTGTCTATAACATGTCTCTAACATGTCTCTCACATGTCTGTAACATATCTCTAACATGTCTCTCACATGTCTGTAACATGCCTCTAACATATCTCTAGCATGTCTCTAACATGTCTCTAGCATGTCTCTCGCGTGTCTCTAACATGTCTCTCATATGTCTCTATCATGAACCTTACATGCCTCTAACATATCTCTAACATGTCTCTTGTATGTCTCTAACATGTTTCAAACACGTCTCTCACATATATGTAACATGTTTCATACATGTGTGTAACTTGTCTCTTAAATTCTCTTACATGTCTCTCACATGTCTGTAACACATCTCTAGCATGTCTCTCACATGTCTTTAACACATCTCTAGCATGTCTCTCACATGTCTGTAACACGTCTCTAGCATGTCTGTCACATGTCTGTAACATGTCTCTAACATGTCTCTCACATGTCTGTAACACGTCTCTAGCATGTCTCTCACATGTCTGTAACACGTCTCTAGCATGTCTCTAATGTGTACGTCGTATGTCTCTAGCATGTCTCTAATATGTCTCTCGCATGTCTCTAACATGTCTTTAACATGACTCTCACATGTCTCTAAAATATGTCACACATGTCTCTCACACGTCTCTAATATGTCTCTGGCGTGTTTCTAAAATGTCTCTCACATTGTTAACATGTTACCGTGTCCCTAACGAAAGCCAACAATATTTCATGTAAAATCTGAAGCCTTTACCGTCTCAGAAATCCAAGTGTGAGATACGTGCACTAACTATTCTAATGTCCCAAAACTGGAATGCAGATTTCGAATGTTCAGCAGGAGAAAGACGGCCGGAATCATTACAGGATGAGGCCCACCCCAAGAGAGTGTTAAGAAATTAGGGGCCAAAATATTCAGCGATGGTGGACTTCTTCAGATGCTAGGAAACTTCCTGTCTTGCTTGCTTCCCGGCAGAGTTTTCCCCACCAACCGATTCGACTTCTGTTGTAAAGATTACTTGTGTATATCAGCCTTGTCCGAAACTGCTGTCGCTTGAAATTGGAATGGCCCCAATATATGATGACTCGTTTACCAACAACTTCCCATATCAACAGTCGTTACGTGAGCTGGGAGCCTGCTGAATCACGTACACAGACTACACTGTGACAAAAGCAAAGGGGAAAAAAACATTGAGGGCAGGCAACACGAAAGACAGTTTATCGACCTGGGCTTTCTAGTGAAAGTGACGTTCGTTGTACGGCACGTCAGAGTTTGTGGTTAGCGTTTCTGGAGATTTAGAGAATTGAGAAAGGTGTTTGTGTGGCTGTGGTCTCTAGGCATATGAGAAGTGGTGTGGGTGTTTGTGTGATTGTAGTGTCCAGACCAGTCCGTGGCAACCTACGACAAGAGTGACATGCGTAGCAAGTGGGACGATTTACAACGGCAGGCCAAATTAATTGAAATACAGACATGGTCTCTTTAATTTAAAAAATATAATAAAACTTGAATTTTTAATTAAATTGAGGAATACAATTCTGTTATAGCTAGTTTCCGGACATACTCAGAACTGATGTGGGTGTTTGTGTGGCTGTAGTATCTAGACATATGAGACGTGATGTGGTTGTTTGTGTGGTTGTAGTATCTAGACATGCGAGACGTGATGTGGTTGTTTGTGTGGCTGTAGTGTCTAGACATATGGGACGTGATGTGGTTGTTTGTGTGGCTGTAGTATCTAGACATACGAGACGTGACGTGGTTGTTTGTGTGGCTGTAGTGTCTAGACATATGAGACGTGATGTGGTTGTTTGTGTGGTTGTAGTATCTAGACATGCGAGACGTGATGTGGTTGTTTGTGTGGCTGTAGTGTCTAGACATATGGGACGTGATGTGGTTGTTTGTGTGGCTGTAGTATCTAGACATACGAGACGTGATGTGGTTGTCTGTGTGGCTGTAGTATCTAGACATATGAGACGTGATGTGGTTGTTTGTGTGGTTGTATGTTAAGACTTACGAGATGTGATGTGGTTGTCTGTGTGGCTGTAGTATCTAGACATGCGAGACGTGATGTGGTTATCTGTGTGGTTGTAGTGTCTAGACATATGAGACTGTGGGTGTTTGTGTGGTTGTAGTGTCTAGACATACGAGATATGATGTGGTTGATTGTGTGGTTGTCGTGTCTAGACATATGAGACGTGATGTGGTTGTTTGTGTGGCTGTAGTATCTAGACATACGAGATATGATGTGGTTGTCTGTGTGGTTGTAGTGTCTAGACATACGAGATATGATGTGGTTGTCTGTGTGGTTGCAGTGTCTAGACATACGAGATATGATGTGGTTGTCTGTGTGGTTGTAGTGTCTAGACATATGAGACGTGATGTGGTTGTTTGTGTGGTTGTAGTGTCTAGACATACGAGATATGATGTGGTTGTCTGTGTGGATGTAGTGTCTAGACATACGAGATATGATGTGGTTGTCTGTGTGGTTGTAGTGTCTAGACATATGAGACGTGATGTGGTTGTTTGTGTGGTTGTAGTGTCTAGACATACGAGATATGATGTGGTTGTTTGTGTGGTTGTAGTGTCTAGACATATGAGACGTGTTGTGGTTGTTTGTGTGGCTGTAGTGTCTAGACATATGAGACGTGATGTGGTTGTTTGTGTGGCTGTAGTGTCTAGACATATGAGACGTGATGTGGTTGTTTGTGTGGCTGTAGTATCTAGACATGCGAGACGTGATGTGGTTGTCTGTGTGGTTGTAGTGTCTAGACATATGAGACTGTGGGTGTTTGTGTGGTTGTAGTGTCTAGACATACGAGATATGATGTGGGTGTTTGTGTGGTTAGTAGTGTCTAGACATATAAGACGTGATGTGGTTGTTTGTGTGGCTGTAGTGTCTAGACATATGAGACGTGATGTGGTTGTTTGTGTGGCTGTAGTGTCTAGACATACGAGACATGATGTGGGTGTTTGTGTGGCTGTAGTATCTACACATGCGAGACGTGATGTGGTTGTCTGTGTGGTTGTAGTGTCTAGACATATGAGACTGTGGGTGTTTGTGTGGTTGTAGTGTCTAGACATACGAGATATGATGTGGTTGATTGTGTGGTTGTAGTGTCTAGACATATGAGACGTGATGTGGTTATTTGTGTGGCTGTAGTATCTAGACATACGAGATATGATGTGGTTGTCTGTGTGGTTGTAGTGTCTAGACATACGAGATATGATGTGGTTGATTGTGTGGTTGTAGTGTCTAGACATATGAGACGTGATGTGGTTATTTGTGTGGCTGTAGTATCTAGACATACGAGATATGATGTGGTTGTCTGTGTGGTTGTAGTGTCTAGACATACGAGATATGATGTGGTTGTCTGTGTGGTTGTAGTGTCTAGACATATGAGACGTGATGTGGTTGTTTGTGTGGTTGTAGTGTCTAGACATACGAGATATGATGTGGTTGTCTGTGTGATTGTAGTGTCTAGACATACGAGATATGATGTGGTTGTCTGTGTGGTTGTAGTGTCTAGACATATGAGACGGATGTGGTTGTTTGTGTGGTTGTAGTGTCTAGACATACGAGATATGATGTGGTTGTTTGTGTGGTTGTAGTGTCTAGACATATGAGACGTGATGTGGTTGTTTGTGTGGCTGTAGTGTCTAGACATATGAGACGTGATGTGGTTGTTTGTGTGGCTGTAGTGTCTATACATATGAGACGTGATGTGGTTGTTTGTGTGGCTGTAGTATCTAGACATACGGGATGTGATGTGGTTGTTTGTGTGGCTGTAATATCTAGACATACGGGATGTGATGTGGTTGTTTGTGTGGCTGTAGTATCTAGACATACGGGATGTGATGTGGTTGTTTGTGTGGCTGTAGTGTCTAGACATACGAGACGTGATGTGGTTGTTTGTGTGGCTGTAGTATCTAGACATACGGGATGTGATGTGGTTGTTTGTGTGGCTGTGGTGTATAGACATATGAGACGTGATGTGGTTGTTTGTGTGGCTGTAGTATCTAGATATACGGGACGTGATGTGGTTGTCTGTGTGGCTGTACAGTCTAGACATACGAGATATCATCTGGGTGTAAAGGTGGTTGTATTATCTAGACATACGACTCGTTATGTGTGTGGTTGTATTGTCTTGACAATGAGAAATGATGTATGTGGTTGTAATGTCTAGACATACGACACGTGACGTGTGTGGTTGTAATGTCTAGACATACGACACGTGACTCACAAATTGGTCATGTCTTGGAGTCACCATCGAATCATGGATTTTGTTTTTATAAACTGACCCCGCCTCCCAGGCTGACGTAACCCATACCGGATGCCAGGGATTGTTGTATGAAATGAGGCTCCCGGTCTGATATCGTCCCCGTCAAACACCGAGTGCCGATGGGGCTTTAAGAATATGGCACTAGCACCATTTATCCTGTGTGTTCGAAGCCCGAAGCCGTTGACACAATGTGGGGTGTCGGGTTTGGTAAGCGCCGCCCAACATTCGGCGCTAACAGAAAGCAGGTAGTACCGTCTACTGTTATACGGTAGCTCAGTCATATCTGACTAAGACCTAACACAATGTGTGCTTCAAGGTGTATAAATATCATCTGTACTTTTCCACATGGTTGATTGATTGTGTGATCGATTGTGTGATTTATTGACTGTAATTGATTATATGATTGATTGATTGGTGATTGATTACATGGCTAATTGATTGTGTGATTGATTGCGTGATTTATTGACTGAGTGATTGGTTACATGAATGATTGACTGGTGATTGATTACATGGCTAATTTATTGTGTGATTGATTGCGTGATTTATTTACTGGGTGATTGGTTACATGATTAATTGACTAGTGATTGATTACATGGCTAATTGATTGTGTGATTTTTTGCGTTGTTTGTTGAGTGGGTGATTATTTTCATGATTTAATTATTGTGTAATTGATTAATGTCTGGTTGTGTGAGTTATTGGTTACATCGCTGGCTGACTTGGTGATCGATTACATGACTGATTGACTAGTGATTGAGTACATGACAGATTGACTGGGATTTTTTTTTCATTACATGAATTATTTAGTGTTTGAAGAATTACTTGTCTCATTGACTGGGTGATTGATTACATGACTGATTGACTGGTAAATGATTACATAGCTGGGTTACTTATTTATTACATGAATGATTAACTAGATTTTTTTACATAGCTGGTTGATTGGTTGGTTGATTGATTACATGACTGATTGGCCGTGTGACTGAGTACATGGCAGATTGACTGAGTGATTTATTACATGAATGATTGACTGTATAAATGATTAAATAACCAGTTTACTAGTGACTGATTACATGTTTGCCCGACTTGGTGATTGATTACATGATTACCTGGCCGGGTGATTGATTACATGATTGCTGAATGGGTGATTGATTACATGATTACTGACTGGGTGACTGATTGCATGATTGCCTGGCTGGGTGGTTGGTTAAATGATTGCCTGACTGGGTGACTGATTACATTAATGATTAACTAGTGATTGTTCGCATAGCTGGTTGACAGGTTGCTTGATTGGCTTGGTGACTGATTGCATGACTAATCCAATGTCTGGTTTGACATAGTCCTGGTCTCGTACTTAATCCCACCTTCAGCAAAACGTATTTTTGTGATAATTCTGTAGCCGTTCCGTTCTTTAATCCCATTAGTCCAGCAACCCTTTTGTCGGTCTCGTGGTCCAATTGCCTCAGACGAAGAACAATTGTACAATTTGAACAAAGGAAAGCCTAGCTCAAGAGTTAATTCCACAATTAGCTCCCAGTCTTTCCTTGGCTCACACTAATACAAACCATTAGTGTCCACTTTTTGCCAATTCTAAAAGCCACCCGTCGTTCTTTAATTTACCCACCAGTTTAAGTGCCTCTAGATCTGTTCACAGCTGGACGCCAGATTCAATTAAGAGATCGGGCGCTGTGTTCACAGCTTTATTCCTGATTCTCGCTAAAATAAGGAACTGGGATCTCAGACAGACAGACAGACAGACAGACAGGCAGGCAGGCAGGCAGGCAGGCAGGCAGACAGACAGACAGACAGACAGACAGACAGACAGACAGACAGACAGACAAAAGAACGGACGGACGGACGGGCGGGCGAGCGGGCGGGCGGACGGACGGACGGACGAATCTTCATTTTCAAAGGGTCACAAATTGGGCACGCAAGTCCGTCTTAACTTCGGCCCTTTCAACCATTCATCTTGTGTAGATCAATTATCTATTGTGCATGTTAAATGCACATAGATAAAGCATTGTCAAATAAATGTTGTGAACATTAGCAATGCATGTTACCATGTTATAGACAATCAGGTATAGAGACAGATACACACACACACACTTACACACACACACACGCGCGCAAACACAGACACAGAAACACACATATATAAATATATACAGAAACTCAGGTATCGTTTATACACATTCTCAGTTATACACTCACTGATTAACACAAAAATATACACTCCTTCGCATATACATATACAAACTCACACACACTAACAAACGTTTCATGGTACATCCTTACTCGTACATACATTACTCCATCGCTCGTTCTTCAACCCCCCCCCCCCCTCTTTCCTCTCCTCATATATCCTCATTCATATACAAAACAAAGTACTCTCGTGTACTCCTTCCCACACACACACATACACAAAATAGACACATACACACATACACACATTCACACACGCACATACACAAATACTAGCATATTCGTTTATTCACACAATCACAAACCCACACACACACTTCCTCGCACACACTTCATTACTCACTTTCTTGAACACACATACCAACTCACAATCACAAACACACTAAAACAATCACGCTTTCATACAATCTCTCTCTCTCTCTCTCTCTCTCTCTCTCTCTCTCTCTCTCTCTCTCTCTCTCTCTCTCTCTCTCTCTCTCTCTATCTATCTATCTATCTATCTATCTATATATCATGCTACTTTCTGTTCAATCATACAGGAAACCATACGTGCAAACACACACTGGCAGACAGGCAGACAGACAGACAAAGGGGTAGACAGGCAGACAGACAGACAAAGGGGTAGACAGGCAGACAGGCTGACAGTCAGATTAGAGGGTATACAGATAGACATTCTCGCTAGCATTGTCGTAGACTTTCAGACAGACAGTCAGACAAACAACCAGAAAGACAGACAGTCAAACAGAAAGAAAGACAAAAGGGTACACAGGCAGACAAACAGGCTGTGAAGAGGGTAGACAGACAGATAGACATTTATACCAGCATGTTCGTAGACTTTCAAACAGACAGACCGAAAGACAACAGTTGGGGAGACAGATAGTCAGCCATCCAGGTGTGCAGGCCTACAGATATTCATTTTTCAACTGTACCCTATAGTTATAAGTTTCAACTGTACCCTATAGTTATAAGTTTCAACTGTACCCTATAGTTATAAGTTTCAACTGTACCCTATAGTTATAAGTTTCAACTGTACCCTATAGTTATAAGTTTCAACTGTACCCTATAGTTATAAGTTTCAACTGTACCCTATAGTTATAAGTTTCAACTGTACCCTATAGTTATAAGTTTCAACTGTACCCTATAGTTATAAGTTTCAACTGTACCCTATAGTTATAAGTTTCAACTGTACCCTATAGTTATAAGTTTCAACTGTACCCTATAGTTATAAGTTTCAACTGTACCCTATAGTTATAAGTTTCAACTGTACCCTATAGTTATAAGTTTCAACTGTACCCTATAGTTATAAGTTTCAACTGTACCCTATAGTTATAAGTTTCAACTGTACCCTATAGTTATAAGTTTCAACTGTACCCTATAGTTATAAGTTTCAACTGTACCCTATAGTTATAAGTTTCAACTGTACCCTATAGTTATAAGTTTCAACTGTACCCTATAGTTATAAGTTTCAACTGTACCCTATAGTTATAAGTTTCAACTGTACCCTATAGTTATAAGTTTCAACTGTACCCTATAGTTATAAGTTTCAACTGTACCCTATAGTTATAAGTTTCAACTGTACCCTATAGTTATAAGTTTCAACTGTACCCTATAGTTATAAGTTTCAACTGTACCCTATAGTTATAAGTTTCAACTGTAGTTATAATGTACTGTGGTGTCTAAACTTTCCTGATGTCCTGTTAGATCGGGTTGTCTTCTGCGGCATGTTGTTCTACAATGTCCTGTTTTCTATTATATTCTGTATTTCTATAATTTCTATAAGATCAGAAATGAAGGAATAACGACTAAAGTGGGGGTTATAGCAGCTCTAGATTTTATTGGAAGGCAGCAAGTCAAACTGTTTGGCCATGCAAGCAGGTTACCAACTAACAGTACACCACAACAAGCAATGATGTACAGACTAGAGGGAAGCAGAGGAAGAGGCCGACCACGTAAACGATGGACGGATGGAATATCAGAGTCCATGGAAATATCGATACGTGAAGCCCATAAGCGGTCACTCTCCCGCTGTTTATACTTCACCTCGACATCGCAAGGCACAAGAGGAACCTGATGAGATGAGATGAGATAATGTCCTGGTGTCAGTCATATCCTGTTTCCGGTGTCTGGTTTCCTGTAATATCCTGTTGTCTCCTTTATACTGTTGTATGTTTACAATGCCCAGTTGTCTACTATACAATGTTGTTCTATTTATATCTCCCTTTGTCTATTGTTTGGTATCGTTTAGAGTGTTTTGTAATTCCATTTATGTCATTCGTGTCCTGTTTTTCATTTCCTTAAAAGCAATTCAATACCTATGAAATGTTGTTAGCCGACTTCTTCAACGTTTACTGATTGTTCATTAACTGGTAACACATCAGGTCCCGGTGGACAGTTCACAAACTAGCCACACCTCCTATCACAGTGGACAGTTCACAAACTAGCCACACCTCCTATCACAGTGGACAGTTCACAAACTAGCCACACCTCCTATCACAGTGGACAATTCACAAATGAGCCACATCTCCGGTCCCAATTGAAACCTCTCTTGCGGTAAATGTCCTTTAGGATTGTTAACAGGACATTAGAAATTTCTCTTTGGCAGAACAACCGACGAGATATAGAACCAAGCCAGACAACTCGTCGTAGATGTACAGTGTTAGTTATCAACAGAAATAGGTACTCAAGTTTTCTGTTCTCAATTAACCATGACGGCGGTCAGCATTGCCGATAGGTAAGAGAGCTGGCTCTTAAACTTCCGGTGTTAGTTAGTTAGTTAGTTAGTTAGTCGCGGTTCCAACTTCACAGCAACGGGTCGTCCCCATTATGCTCCGTTCCTGTGCCAGTGAATATCACATAAAACGCTCCCCACTGCCCAATGCAGACTTCCGGTGTGCTGATTGCTTGTACAACCCCTACACGTGTGGAATGGTTCACCTCGCTTCAGAGGTCACAGATTGTAAGAATTGTATGGATTTTTTTGCCCTGGCCATGCAGGAGTGCGGGGGGAATGAACAGGTTGATAGGCTGGACGGGAATGTATCTCTTGGGAGTCGATTACCTATGGATAAAGGAGAGGTGGCCCAGCCCCTTAGGGACCAGGTGGAGAAGGTGGAGGAATAGATTGAGAACCCGTATGTGGAAAGGATGACATTGCGGGGGATGGCAGGGGTTTTGGTAGAATCTCAAAACTGAGAGGGAAGACCTGGAGAACTTTAAATCAGATAGCGGTGGGAACGATTAGTAGTGTGACTCTTCCCTGGCTGTTGAACGAGAGGACGGAGCGTATATGGTAATGTACTGAGTGCAGTGATGTCAGTTCTTAGCTCAACTCAACTCAACTCAACCCCTACACTGGTCAGTTGAATTAAAATGTTGACTTATCGTCTTTGGCTTAGGACATACATTACAAGTATACCTCAGAAGTCGGAGTGGGTACGGCTGATAGCGAGGGACACTGATAATATTGAAAGCTAATCCACACGCAAAAATCAGTCCAGTGCACTAGAAATAGTGGCACGCATACGAACTACGCTTGAGTCCAAAGTGAGCGAATGCAAAATTGAAAAATAACAATTGCCCTTGACAATAAAAGGAGACGATAGTTTGATCAGAAAAGACCACAACTATGTACATATTGAGAACCCTTGTAACAGAAATCGTAGAAAACGTCTATCATAGCATTGATATCCACAGACATGCTCATGACTAATGTTTTCTCGCCCTGTTAGGTCACTAAGGCTGAGATGTGAACCCCCAAACACCAGCAGGAAATAACGAAAAGGTCAGTGGGAGAAAGAAATGTGCCCTTGTGTCTAAGACAGTACCGGATATCTCCGGAATAACGTAGACACGCCTGTCTTGAACGTGTCTTGAAATCACAAACTAGTAAAAATACAACTGTAGACATTAGATGATTAAATATGAACGTTCCGCGCTCTGTTGGACTAACTGCAATCTCCGATCTACAAGTAAATGTTAAAGGTCCATTTGCACCTCATGGAAACGTTTTGGGTTAAAGGTTATTAAATGGTTTAAAAGGACAGCGGATTAACTGCATTGCACCGGGTTTTATCCCCAGGGCGGCCTGCAGAAAGTGTCGCAAAAAGCACGAACTCTAGCTCCAGCTAGACGACCCCCAGGCGTCTCCGAGAAAATTGCACTCGTGAACCGAGCCATGAAAGCCTACGCCAGCCGGCACGGCACTTGATGATGATGATGAACCGAGTGAATGTCGTAGGCCGGAATCAACCCCACAACCTTTGGTGCCCGAGGTATGTGGCGTAAGCAATTCGCCACAGAGATGTCCTTGGGTTAATGGTTTAAAAATCAGAGTAGGTAACAGATCCTATTTACACGCCTTTGTGGGTACTGGAAGGCCCCGCTATACGCCGCTTCGGTTTACGTCATTTCGCTATAACGTCGTTGTCAAATAGGTGACTACCTTCACTTTACGTCGCTACGTTTAGGCATAACGTCGTTTTGAGGTTGGTGATCGGGCTGTTGATATGGTAAAGTCCATGGTTCAACTCTAACCACGGTAAGGACAATTCATGCAGGTGCTGACAAAATCAAAGAGGATGCTAAAAACGTAACCCCTTTGAGTGCTTCCAAGATCACTCGTACCAGAAGTACTCTTATGGAGTACATGGAAGCACTTTTGGCTATCTGGGCAGAAAACCAGAACCAACGGAATATGCCAGTGAGAATGATGGTTATCCAAGAGAATGCAAAGTCGCTCTATGAAGATCTAGCTAAGAAAATGGGTGAGAGCAGTGCTGGTAGTGCTGATGATAGATTTGGAGCGAGTCATGGTTGGTTTGAGCTCTTTAAGAAGCGGCGAGTGCTGATACTGCAGCTGCAGAGTGTTTCCACGCAGAGTTACAGGCCATGATAGAGGAGGGTGGTTACTGTACAGCAGACATTTAACATTTTTTTTTCTTCAGGCAGAGAAGAGCCAGGAAACGAGGCAGGAAGAGGTTACAGTTTCATCCTCAGATGAAGAGGCAGAATGTAATGCCTCTACGTCCCAATAACTCTACCACTCGCCCTCCGACCCACCTCTATTTAGCCAATAAATATCAACAACCATCAACATAAACATTATATAGTACACCGTATTTTATTTAATTCTATGGGAAATAGTGTTTCGCTATGCGTCGTTTCACTTAAAGTCGCGTTTTCCAAGAACGTATCCCCGATGTTAACCGGGGCCTTCCAGCATAGGACGTATGGTACTAGGACAGAATTTTGTGTGGACCAAACGGCATTCGACGGATAGTGTGCTCAATATCACAGCCGCCTTTCTTGCCCTGGATATTACCTGGCAAATATTTTAGATTGGGGAGACCTAGAAGATCAAGAATTTATTAAACATCCCGCTTCTGTGTGAATTCGAACACCTGACCCCTACGTCGGCAGGCAATCATGTTGCTGTCTCATTATGCTTAGTATCTGCCATCTCCCTAAACATGGTTTCTGGTGTCTTCCTAAGCATGGTATCTGCCTTCTCCTTAAGCAAGTGTCTGCCTTTACACACACACATGCACAGAGAGAGAGGGAGAGAGAGAGAGAGAGAGAGAGAGAGAGAGAGAGAGAGAGAGAGAGAGAGAGAGAGAGATGGAGAAAGATAGAGACAATAACTAATGAGTCACATGTATATTTCAGATGGCATCTACAATCAACAAGGAAGGTAACTCCCAATCAACTGACATCACTATCCTGTTTGACAGTATCTATGGCAACATGACCTCAGTCAACACGGCAAGACATCTCCAAGTTACCCATGGACCCTGGGACATAGCAGTCACTACCATGGCAACGATGGCCCTCAGCACTACCAATCGCACGGTGCCTTACTACGGCAAATTTGACCCAGCACTGCAGAAATACGCCCTCTTCCACATCGCCTACTTCCTCAACAGCTACTATCTATGGATCGTCTTCGCTTTCGGTTTCCCAGGAAACATCGTCAGCTTTGTGACGATACTCCGAATGAAGCCGTTTACTTCCCCGACCCGCTATGTGGCAACACTGGCCTTTGTGGACAACGTCTGTCTGGTGTGCAAGCTTCTGTTCTTCTCTTTGACGAAGTTTGATGTCAACATCGGCCACAAGGGCTGTGCTGTGTTGTCATTTCTGGGCTCGTTCACCTCCCAGTTTGCGAACTGGTTGCTGGTCGCCATGACAGTAGAGAGATGTTTGGCTATTTGTCTGCCTCTAAAGGTGGGCTCTATTTGTACCAGGTAGGAATCCGCGCCCATTTGTTAATTGTGTGTAATGTGTTGTGTTTAATACTGTTAATTGTGTGCGATCTGTTGTGTGTAATAGTGTAAACTATGTAATCTATTGAGTGTAATAGTGTTAGTTGTGGGTAATCTGCTGTTTGTAATAGTTAGTTAATTGGTTAGTTAGTTAGTTAGTTAGTTAGTTCTTCTTCCTTCGCCTCCTCCTCTTCCTCCTCCCTCCTCCTCCTCCTCTTCTTCTTCTTCTTCTTCTTCTTCCTCCTCCTCCTCCTCCTCTTCCTCCTCCTCCCCCTCCTCCTCCTCTTCTTCTTCTTCTTCTTCTTCAGAGGATATGTATCCGACTTCAGCATGCATTTGTATCAGGTTTACTAACTCTCGACAAATTCCATCCAAGTTAACAGTTATTATCTACCCCTTGGTAGGTTTTATTTCCTAACAATTTTGCCGTAACAGTGGCCGTACAGCCAACTATTTTTTTATTTTTTTTATTTTTGTCGTATTTCCTACTGCCCTGAAATTTCTCAAGTGCACAGTTTGCACACTAGACCTTCTGTTTTCCGCCGTTATCCGCTAAGGCTAGGGAGCAACCTCGATGCGCAAGAGATCCTTCGGACGGGTGATGTCATCAGACATCAAAATGTTCTTGGAAAACTTCCCAACCCTGTGCTGGACCGGAACCTGGCACCCAGTGAGTCTGAGGCGTACACTGTAACCTCTCGGTCGCGCTTACCTCCATATCAAATATGTGATGCTGAGGCCCGAGGACAGGCAGTTCGTCGGCCCGAGGACAAGCAGATCGTCGGCGCGAGCAGAGGGAGACATGGATGCAAAGCAAGCAGGACTAGCTGAGAAGCCGGCCTTAGACACTCCGGTCGGAAGTGCAAAGGGGAGTTATGCAGGGCTGTATACTCTCCCCTTACCTGCTCAATATCTATGCAGACAATGTGATGGGAAACGTTTAACATGATGAAGACACCGATAATTTTGATCCATTCATACTTGATGGAAATCCAATTTTAGAACATAGATATGCAGATAACGCGGTCCTCCTCTCAAAGAGGTCTAGGGAATTACAAGAGTTGATCCTGTCTGTCAAGAAGCCGCGAAAATCAATAATTATTTATTTTTCAATAATGATTTTATTTTATTATTTCCCAGTGTTATGTTCAATGAGCTGCACTTTTAAAATAGGCACTGGTACATGCAGACACACATTCCGGTCCCTTTTCCTCACTACCTTTCACTCACACTGGTATTCCTCCTTGCAACAACCGAATTTAAGAATGTGAAGTGGCAGTGCAGCAATCAAATATGTGTCCATAAAACTGTGATATGGCAACATCAAACATCCTTGCTGGGGAACTGTAAATTCTCACACTGAGTAGAAAGTAGCTGACCAGGACATTGTTAAACTTTTTCTTGCCACATTCCAAACACAGCTTACTCGTCACAGGAATCTTGGAATAATCGATCTGCTAACACATGTGGGCCATTCCATAGAGAAACGTCCAAAACTGAATATATGTAAAAAGTCCACCAAACAAGCCATTGTTGAAGACCACCTTTTTTGTTGTGAAATAGGAATTCCACCGAGCCCCTGCCTTAACTAGCAGAGGAACCCTCAGTATCAATTCAGTGATGAAGTAGAATAGAAATCCCTACAATTCAGTCAACCCCATGATTCCTGCTGTGGCCCCGTATAAAACAGGCACTGATGTGCGACAATATTCCAGCATGAATGCATTCTGCCGCAGTGACTGCTTTCTCTGCACTATGCCGTAAGATTTTCTAATTTTTCTGGTTCTCACAATTATGGTAGCGATTGAGTCCCGTCAGTACTGAGCCTGTTTCTGAACTTACAAAGACAAACATAACGTCTACAGACAAATTCCATTCGATTCTACCATTACCCCTACCCCCTTAAACCACAAGGAGAAGTTATATTAGGGTCCATCCCTGGCTCAGATTAGTAAATCTGTGACTGAGGCAGCCGTAAAATTATCTGCCCACGGTTTTACCCTCACAAGCTTATCAATATGAAGGTGATTGGTGACAGATAGGGTGTAATGGCCCTGTGCGGATACAACCACATACCAACTAAACATAACTATCCACAATGAAGACATTGCTAGTGTACAACCATAGCGACTGTTCATAACACGTCACATGTCCAATGATCATAGCAATGTTAATGTAAACAGTATTAAAAACTTATCGCATAACACCAGCAAGCAAATTAAAGTATCTGTGGACATGTTTCATTCTTGTGGCCACATACAGATGTGGGTCATGGACTGTATCTCGGTCACTATAGACAAAAATTGAGCTTTAGTATTTAAAAGTTATAGACAGATTCTTAGAATGTCGTGGACCAAGAAGGATGAAAACTAATGAATGCCACATTCCACAAGATCTGAGACAACTGGCTCACAAAATGCGGGGTCTCTCTGACAGTGAAATAACTTGCCCATATTAAACATCCCGGTGGTTTGGACAGACACATGATGGAAGATACGGTTCTTGAAAGAAGACTCATGGGCGACAAGCACGCAGAACGACGTAGGACATTGCATTCATCATGAGCATGAGGAGGCATGGGGCGGGAGAACTGACCAGATATCGAGACACTTTTCAGCTGGTCGACATGAGATCGACGTTCTGCAAAGGATTTGCTGGGTAATGATGAAGTTTCTACGCTCATTGTGTTAACGGTGTAAATTCACTATGTCTTGCAAGATGAACAATAATTGACCTTATAAAGTGCGATAAGATGATTAATCGTTTTAAACGACGTCCTGTATCTGCCATGGGATTGTATTCAGTAGAATTCCCTATGCAATCCCCTTTAATTTGGTATATAATATAACATGCCTGCTGCCATATTAACAACTTTTAGGCCATAACAGCGACACAACCCTACTTCCCATTTTCCGCCACCCATTTTTGGGACCCAAATCCACTTTTTGTTTGCCACTGATTCTGTTAAACAACAGTCAATAACCTGGTGTCTTGTGGGCATAAAGTTGGGGCTTTTGGAATATAGATCTTCAGAAGACAGGCGAGTTTACAGGATGAGGGATTAGAGCAAATAAGGACGTTCTATTTCAGCTTATGTACAAGTCTTATCCTGGTGTGTGGAAATGCCACCTTAAGATTACATGTCATGGCAGGGCAGACCAGGCCCTAAACCTTCTTCGGTAACTGGTCTAAGATAGAAGTTCCCACAGGCGAACAGCTAGAACATTGCTATGTTGACCCGGTAGCTTCTGCAGCTGGCCTTGTCCGGGTGTATTGGTATTACCTTTCCTCTGGAGTAAACAAGGCAGGCCGACAGAGAAAGAGAGAGAGAGAGAGAGAGAGAGAGAGAGAGAGAGAGAGAGAGAGAGAGAGAGAGAGAGAGAGAGAGAGAGAGAGAGATCTTGCTGCATGGGCAACACAGTTTCTTCAGTTCAGCCCAGGGGGGGGGGGGGGGGGGGGGGTTATATAGGGGTTTTCATTAATCACAATGCAACAAACTCTTGTCTGTTAAGACGGCAAGGTGCCAGTAATCCCAGTTTAATATAATGTTGGTGCCGATGGAGGGAATCAACACGATAAAATACAAAGTAGTTTGATCACATACTGAACATCATAATGGAGGGATAAGTTGGAAACAACAGAACCTGATGACGTCAACCACATTCAATGACAGACAACATCGAGATGTGGTTAGGATATGGTCCAGCAGAGTGTAAAATGTGGGCAAGGAAGAAACTTCTGGAGATCCAGTACTGTCAACCTTTATTGCGAAGATGGCACTTCCTGTTAATGATATAAAAGCGTACAAACTCATTGACATCGTACAAAAGCTGGCTGCGGGAATTCTGATTGCCCGGAGATTGATTGACAGAACAAGACACCAGATACCACTAGACCAGGGATTGTGCTGTCCCACTTCACTTTCTTCAAATACTCATCCAACTGATAGGTACTTCCGGTAAGATGGCGACGACGTAGCCGTTTTTTATTCAGATGACGCAATATTTGTGGATTTCTGGGCAGGATGTGCTGTTATTTCGTTTCCGTTTTCTGAAACTGTTCATAAGAAACCACGGAAGGTTGGTGGTGGAGGACATTTTTGAGCAGCCGACAGATAGTTGTTGCCTATGAGAAGAAATAAATTGGAGTACTTGGTGCCAGCTGGCAAGATCGAGAAGAAGAGAACAAAGGAAAGACAGAGAAGTAAATACCTGGATGGCTTGACGACGTGGCATGGTCGAAACAAGAACACTGAGCTGATCCAAGACTCTGGTGATCGAGTGAGATGGCGAATCATGACCGCCCACGCTTACCGGCATGGCACATGATGGATGGATGGATCGTTACATTTGGAGGAGGGCGGAGCGGCTGAGAGGTTACAGTGTCCGCCCCAGGCTGAGAAGGTCCCGGGTTTGATCCCTGCATGGGCTGGAAATGTTTCCGAGAACCATAGGTATTTAATTATTTCGCACGCTCCCTGATCTCTCGGGTAGTGAGATCTGGCATCTAGTCTTCTCAGATAAGGGCGAAAAACAGGCAATCATGTGTGCTACTTGCGCACGTTGAAAATTCCACGGCAATTAGAGATGACAAAAACGTAGGCAGTAATGACACCTCCCTGGCATACTGCTAGTTAAACCATACACCTACCTTCAGTAGATAGCGCCAGTTAGCCTACCTTCAGTAGATAGCGCCAGTTAGCCTACCTTCAGTAGATAGCGCCAGTTAGCCTACCTTCAGTAGATAGCGCCAGTTAGCCTACCTTCAGTAGATAGCGCCAGTTAGCCTACCTTCAGTAGATAGCGCCAGTTAGCCTACCTTCAGTAGATAGCGCCAGTTAGCCTACCTTCAGTAGATAGCGCCAGTTAGCCTACCTTCAGTAGATAGCGCCAGTTAGCCTACCTTCAGTAGATAGCGCCAGTTAGCCTACCTTCAGTAGATAGCGCCAGTTAGCCTACCTTCAGTAGATAGCGCCAGTTAGCCTACCTTCAGTAGATAGCGCCAGTTAGCCTACCTTCAGTAGATAGCGCCAGTTAGCCTACCTTCAGTAGATAGCGCCAGTTAGCCTACCTTCAGTAGATAGCGCCAGTTAGCCTACCTTCAGTAGATAGCGCCAGTTAGCCTACCTTCAGTAGATAGCGCCAGTTAGCCTACCTTCAGTAGATAGCGCCAGTTAGCCTACCTTCAGTAGATAGCGCCAGTTAGCCTACCTTCAGTAGATAGCGCCAGTTAGCCTACCTTCAGTAGATAGCGCCAGTTAGCCTACCTTCAGTAGATAGCGCCAGTTAGCCTACCTTCAGTAGATAGCGCCAGTTAGCCTACCTTCAGTAGATAGCGCCAGTTAGCCAACCTTCAGTAGATAGCGCCAGTTAGCCAACCTTCAGTAGATAGCGCCAGTTAGCCTACCTTCAGTAGATAGCGCCAGTTAGCCTACCTTCAGTAGATAGCGCCAGTTAGCCAACCTTCAGTAGATAGCGCCAGTTAGCCAACCTTCAGTAGATAGCGCCAGTTAGCCTACCTTCAGTAGATAGCGCCAGTTAGCCTACCTTCAGTAGATAGCGCCAGTTAGCCTACCTTCAGTAGATAGCGCCAGTTAGCCAACCTTCAGTAGATAGCGCCAGTTAGCCAACCTTCAGTAGATAGCGCCAGTTAGCCTACCTTCAGTAGATAGCGCCAGTTAGCCTACCTTCAGTAGATAGCGCCAGTTAGCCAACCTTCAGTAGATAGCGCCAGTTAGCCTACCTTCAGTAGATAGCGCCAGTTAGCCTACCTTCAGTAGATAGCGCCAGTTAGCCTACCTTCAGTAGATAGCGCCAGTTAGCCTACCTTCAGTAGATAGCGCCAGTTAGCCTACCTTCAGTAGATAGGGCCAGTTAGCCTACCTTCAGTAGATAGCGCCAGTTAGCCAACCTTCAGTAGATAGGGCCAGTTAGCCTACCTTCAGTAGATAGGGCCAGTTAGCCTACCTTCAGTAGATAGGGCCAGTTAGCCTACCTTCAGTAGATAGCGCCAGTTAGCCTACCTTCAGTAGATAGCGCCAGTTAGCCTACCTTCAGTAGATAGCGCCAGTTAGCCTACCTTCAGTAGATAGCGCCAGTTAGCCTACCTTCAGTAGATAGGGCCAGTTAGCCTACCTTCAGTAGATAGCGCCAGTTAGCCTACCTTCAGTAGATAGCGCCAGTTAGCCTACCTTCAGTAGATAGCGCCAGTTAGCCTACCTTCAGTAGATAGCGCCAGTTAGCCTACCTTCAGTAGATAGCGCCAGTTAGCCTACCTTCAGTAGATAGCGCCAGTTAGCCTACCTTCAGTAGATAGCGCCAGTTAGCCTACCTTCAGTAGATAGCGCCAGTTAGCCTACCTTCAGTAGATAGCGCCAGTTAGCCTACCTTCAGTAGATAGCGCCAGTTAGCCTACCTTCAGTAGATAGCGCCAGTTAGCCTACCTTCAGTAGATAGCGCCAGTTAGCCTACCTTCAGTAGATAGCGCCAGTTAGCCTACCTTCAGTAGATAGCGCCAGTTAGCCTACCTTCAGTAGATAGCGCCAGTTAGCCTACCTTCAGTAGATAGCGCCAGTTAGCCTACCTTCAGTAGATAGCGCCAGTTAGCCTACCTTCAGTAGATAGCGCCAGTTAGCCTACCTTCAGTAGATAGCGCCAGTTAGCCTACCTTCAGTAGATAGCGCCAGTTAGCCTACCTTCAGTAGATAGCGCCAGTTAGCCTACCTTCAGTAGATAGCGCCAGTTAGCCTACCTTCAGTAGATAGCGCCAGTTAGCCTACCTTCAGTAGATAGCGCCAGTTAGCCTACCTTCAGTAGATAGCGCCAGTTAGCCTACCTTCAGTAGATAGCGCCAGTTAGCCTACCTTCAGTAGATAGCGCCAGTTAGCCTACCTTCAGTAGATAGCGCCAGTTAGCCTACCTTCAGTAGATAGCGCCAGTTAGCCTACCTTCAGTAGATAGCGCCAGTTAGCCTACCTTCAGTAGATAGCGCCAGTTAGCCTACCTTCAGTAGATAGCGCCAGTTAGCCTACCTTCAGTAGATAGCGCCAGTTAGCCTACCTTCAGTAGATAGCGCCAGTTAGCCTACCTTCAGTAGATAGCGCCAGTTAGCCTACCTTCAGTAGATAGCGCCAGTTAGCCTACCTTCAGTAGATAGCGCCAGTTAGCCTACCTTCAGTAGATAGCGCCAGTTAGCCTACCTTCAGTAGATAGCGCCAGTTAGCCTAGAGCAGGGGTGGCCAACACGAGGCCCGCGGGCCGCATGCGGCCCGCCGGACGTCATGTTGCGACCCGCGGAGTAGGAAGCGATAATGTGGTCGAGGCTGTAGCACGCTTGCTTGTTTACTTTAATTAACAAAACCAAAAAAAAAATTAGGTGCGTGGCCCGGCAGAAAATATATTTCTGAAATTTGGCCCGCCTGCTGAAAAGGTTGGCCACCCCTGGCCTAGAGGGAATGTGTCTAGAGGAAGACAACCTCTCACCGACGCAAGCCGAAGTCGGACTTACCGACCGCTGACTGTGTATTACGCAATCCCCTCGAATGAGGAGTGAACAAGATGAAGATGGGGTACACAAAGTGGAGAGTGGAAAAGAAGAAGCAACAAAGACATTTATGATCTGTTTAAGTCTCCGCTAATCACTGGTATCATGAAGGCTAATAGACTACAGTGGCTGGGGCATATAGAAAGAATGGAAGATAGTAGGGAAACAAAACTCGCTTACACTAAAGAAATAAATGACCGTAGACCCCGAGGTAGACCACGAAGATGGTAGAGAGATAATATAGATACAGACCTACAAGCACTTGGAATCAGCAACTGGTAAGAGAAGGTCCACCAGAGAGACGAATTCAGACGGCTTGTATGTGCAGCAAAGAACCTCAATGGCTCGGAATGCTGAAGAAGAAGAAGAAGAAGAAGAAGAAGAAGAAGAAGAAGAAGAAGAAGAAGAAGAAGAAGAAGAAGAAGAAGAAGAAGAAGAAGAAGAAGAAGAAGAAGAAGAAGAAGAAGAAGAAGAAGAAGAAGAATACAGAGATAATGGCTATAACCAAAGAAGAATGAACAACAAAGATTCATCTAAACAAACACCTCCTGAAACAAGTAAAGAGCTTCAAGAACTTAGGAAGTATAATATCATCAAATGGCAAATCAGAAGACGAGATCGAAAACGGTATGCAGGATTACGAATTGAATTCGGAAACTCTTCGCAACTGGGCCGGTTTAGGACTTCTGTAAGACTTATATTTAAAACCACAAGTGTGCTTCTCAGCGAATTTATTAAATGTTAACGTATCACTTGCTTCGGCTTCGGGTTTGTGGAAGGCAAGGGTACAGTAAATGCTGTGTATATACTGAGAAACATAATCGAACGTTCTATAGAAGTAAACAAAGATCTACACCTTTGCTTTATTGACTACACAAAGGCTTTTGATAAAGTGAGACATGTCAACATGATAAGGATGCTTGAAGATCTACAAATTGATGGAAAAGATCTTAGACTTGTAAAAAACATATATTGGAAACAACAAGCTGCCATAAGAGTTGATAATGAAGTAAGCCAATATCAGCCTATTAAAAGGGGTGTGAGACAGGGATGTGTAATGTCTCCAGATCTGTTTTCCCTGTACAGTGAAAGTATTTTCAGAAATATTGAAGATATGGAAGGAATCAACATTGGGGGACGATGCATCAATAACATTAGATATGCAGATGATACAGTCTTGATTGCAGACAATGAACAGGACCTGCAACATTTAGTAGATGCGATTGTTACACACAGTGAACAACTAGGGTTAGAATTAAATTGTAAAAAGACACAGATTATGGTCGTCACTAGGAAGGACGAAATACCACAATGTAATATACAAGTAAATGGGAATATTCTTCAACAAGTGAGCAGGTACAATTATCTCGGAACAGTAATAACATCTGATGGGAGATGCCTTGAAGAGATTAGAACAAGAATCGCCATGGCAAAAGTAGCCTTTAGCAAGATGAAAAACATACTGACCAATAAAAAGATGTCAATTGAAACGAGAAAAAGAGTGTTGAGATGCTACATAGAACCTGTACTTTTATATGGATGTGAAGCTTGGACAATGAGCAGCCAGGCTGAAAAACATCTGATGGCTGTAGAAATGTGGTTTCTGAGGAAAATGCAAAGAATATCATGGACAGCCAGAAAGACCAATGAACAAGTCCTTCAAGAAACAAATGAAGATCGTAAACTGATCAGAGACATTAGACGTAGACAGTCACAATTTTTTGGGCATGTTATGAGAAGAAATGATTTGGAGAACTTGGTGACAACTGGTAAGATCGAGGGGAACAGACCAAGGGGAAGACCTAGAAACAAGTATCTGGATGGCTTGGCCTTGTGGCATGGTCGAGACAGAAACACGGAACTGATCCACGACTCTGTTGATCGAGTGAGATGGCAGAACATGACCGCCCACGCTTACCGGCATGGCACATGATGGATGGATGGATCACTTGCACATGTTGCCACAGAAAATATGCATGCTCCCAGACTTGTTGCGAAGGTTGGTGGCGGTGTTTGGTACAGGAGAGCCTGGCATATGATACCACACCGCATGTCGTAATTGTAACTAACTCACAAAGTATGACGAGAAAGGTAAAGACATGCATGCTTCGGGCAGAAACGCAGGCTCCCTTCAACAAACTAAAATAGAAGGCATTTGTTGGATTGTTTCCCCCAGGACATGCTGGTGTGATGGAAAACGAGCGAGCGGACAGAGTGGCTGGGTCTGCATCCCTTTGTGGGGTATTGGTGCGTGATAAGGCAGATGTGGTCGGGGCCCTTTGAATCGTGTGTATAGTGCAGAAGAACAGATAGATCATCACAGCTTGTGGAGACTAGTGCTGCGGGGAATTACCAGAGGATTTGGCTGACACTCAGAATTCCGAGGAAAGGCCAGACGGAAACATCAAACTGCTACTCGTACTATTAGTATTGGGTCTCTTCGCTGGCTGTTGCAGATAAGGGCGGAGCACGAGAACACAAACCAACAACTATCTGTCGACTGCTCTTCAGCTTCACCCATCACCTACTGGATACTGTAGTGTTACATTATCCTGCTCGGGGAGGGGGGGGGGGGATAAAATAGTACCTCATCTTGTCCAAGGAAGTCCCGTAGGCTAGCAAGGCAAGGGCCGACCTTACTTCTTCTTTGAAGTAAGAACACGTAATTTCTATTGAAAGGACGCAAAGTTTAATATAGTGGGGGTTTTTTTTCGCATATCCTTTACAGGACATTGCAGTCAACACCAGCATGTTTCAGCTGCTGTTGATGTCTTGGAAAGATTTACGTTTAGTAGTTTGCCATTGCTTTCTGATCGACCGGCTCCCATACCCCCGTAAGTAACCAGCGCGACAGCCGAATCTCACGCAGCTGTGTTTTATACGTGGGTATATGGGATTACGAACAACGTCATTAACCTCTTCGCCAGGGAGACCAGCATAGTGGTATATAAGATATATATTCGGTACGTAGACTTCTACCAGCTTCAAGTTATGTTTATTTCTTCTCTGTTATTGAACTCAAACATAGTCCACACACACTACTTCTGGTAGTGCTGGACTGAATTTTGTGTGTGCATTAGCTTTCCCTATTATCAGTGTCCCTCGCCATCAGGCGAACCCACTCCGACTTCAGAGGTGCTTGTAATTTATGTCGCCAAGTCAAGGACGACAGGTCAACATTTTAGTCTAACTGTCCGGTGTAGGAGTTGAACCCCTTACCTTGGCATCAGTAAACCGGATGTTTAAGAATACGTGTTCTTATCCATTCGGCCATGCTGGCCTCCCAAATTATTTATTTTCGGCATATTTACAATGTATTGACCATTGAAGTGACCATTTATAAATATTAGAGGTCTCTGTGCCAGCTGGTTGAGTTACCCGCCTCGCAATCCGAAGTTTTTGGGTTCGATTCCTAACTCCTACATTCGGTTCACGAGTGCAGTTTTATCGGAGACACCTGGGGGTCGTCGCTGGAGCTACGTAGTTTGTGCTTTGTGCGACGCTTTCGGCAGGTCGTCCTGCGAAAAGTGATTGAGCCATATGGAATACAACCAGTGCAAAGAAGTTGATCCCCTCGTCTTTAAACCTCCTCATATTGATACATATTGTGACAGAAATATGAAATTTAGTGTCTGCTTATTTGTATTTATGTTTCCAATCACCCTAACATCCAGCCCTCCCAAAGGATCGTTATTTCTGTTGAAGAAGCTTTAAAATGTCATTTTCTATCATTATTTAGGCCCTGTTTTGAATGACGTATAGACATCAAGATGACAGGCAATCTGGGGGATCAGTTAGACGTGTGTGTCCCCGAATAACACCAGACTTTCACTTTTGCTGAAGTCTGCTTGCAGGTTTTTCAATGTCTGATCAGACAAAGTATTTGTGTGTCTGTCGACGTCTCTCGAAGCTCTGCGGAAAACTGACATCATTCAACGAAGAGGGCTGTCCCCCAAATAAATTGGACGCTTTATCTGTACAGCCTTCGTTGTGTTTGGGGATCTTAGTTGCCAATCAGGGCATATTTGTGTGAGTGGCGTAGACACAGAGAGCTGATGCAAATGTCTGACCTGCATTGTGAGTTGAGGATTCCATGTTGCTGTTTGTAATTTCATGCCAGCACAAAAATAGATGTGCGGAAAGGGGGAGGGGGGGGGGTTGTAACAAAGAGACGTAATAACCAGGGTAAGTTGGTGATGGAAGCAAGGATGAAGGAAGTATATGATGTGGAACGATGAGTTAAATAATTATGATGTTTTTGTTGTTTGCCACAACGGCGGTGATTATAATATAAATGATACTGGTGGCAATGATAACTGTATACCAGCGACACGCTAGGAAATTAAACCACTTCCACACAGTCTGCCTTAGGAAGATATTGAAGATTAAATGGCAAGACAAGATCCCAGACACTGAAGTCCTAGAAAGAGCGTCCATGCCCAGTATCCACACTATACTAATGAAGATTCAGATTCTTTGAGCATGCCAGATCACAGGCTCCCTAAACGAATGTTTGATGGTGAGCTGCGTTGTGGTAAACACTCCAAAGGTAGCCAGAGGAAACGCTCTGAAGATCGCAACAGCTTTTGGAATTCATCACGACACTTGGGAGTCTGCTGCCAAAGACGGAAATTCGTGGCGTACTTTAAAAAAATAAAGTCTTAAAAGTCGAGAGGATCGACTTCATTGCCCCGGGTTATATCCCACATGGCTCGGTCTTTTTCGGCAAGATGGCCTGCCGAAAGCATCGCACAAAACACGAACTCCGTATCTCCGGCGACGACCCCCTGGAGTCTCCGAGAAAAATGCGCTCATGAACCAAAACAAGTAGCCGGGAAACGAACCCACAACCTTCGGAGCGCGAGGCAGACAGCTTGACCACTTCGCCACGGATACTCCCAAACCATACATTTATTATTATTATTTTTATTTTCATATATTTATTATGTTAATGCCGGGCTCCCTGGTCGAGGTGTTAGCAGCTTTCTCCGTAACGCCGAATACTGTCGTGGTTGACGTGAGCGCACGAGAATTAGAAGCGGTTCGAGTCGTGCCAGTGACTTATGAGAGTATGGAGCCGGTCGCTCAGAAAGCAATGTCAAACTACTGAGCGTAATCTTGCCAAGAAATCAACAATCAGCTGAAAGATGCTGATGTTGACAGCGATGTCCTGTAAAGGATATGCAAAACATTATATATTATTATTATTTTATTATTATTATTATTATTATTATTATTAGTAGTAGTAGTAGTAGTAGTAGTAGTAGTAGTAGTAGTAGTAGTAGTAGTAGTAGTAGTAGTAGTAGTAGTAGTAGTAGTAGTAGTAGTAGTAGCAGTAGTAGTAGTTATACATCATTACGCAAGAGTACACTCACTTGTGAAGCAATCAGGACTGCAAGAGCTGTGAAGAAAAGGCAGGACAGAAAAAAACACCGCTTGAGATCCTCCTCCTGGAACGTCAAGAATTCTTTGCCCACATTGTCAAAGAACATTTCGAGCCCAAATAGGCCTTATCAGCCATCTTAGAACTCACGGCTCCATACTTTCAACCCCACTGGATGAAATGAATGGTCATCATCATTCTTGATGGATAAACATGATATAGGAACATGACAGAGATTGTGATAGTGCCAAAGATGTTGATGATAACAATGATTGTAGGAATAATGATGATAGCGATAATGACAGTCGCAGCACTGACTAAGTCGGTATTAATAATGATGATGAGGTAGAGGGAGGAGCGGAAGGGGGGACTGAGGATGATGATGAGCATGTTGATGAGTATGATAAGGAGGAGGAGTAGGAGGGGGAAGGTAATACTGATAATGATGATGATGATGATGATGATGATGATGATGATGATGATGATGATGATGATGATGATGATGATGATGATGATGATGATGGTGGTGATGGTGGTGGTGGTGGTGGTGGTGGTGGTGGTGATAATTTATTCATTCATTCATTCAGTAGCATGTCCTTTGCAGAACCTCGCTCACATAACTACCTTCCGGAAAACTTCTAAACTTCTCGATCACAAGCAAGATGTCCCGCGTCCGATACACCCATCTGGAGATCATCCGCCACATCCTGCACCAATCTTCTCTTTGACGATGATAATATTATGTTGATAATTTACCTATAACTTTTTTAATGATTCTGTTGATATTGTGATAATAACTTTCTTGATTAATCTGTTGATATTGTAACTATATCTTTCTTGATGATTATGTTGATATTTTAACTACACTCTTTTTCATGATTATGTTGAGCCTCATGACTACGATATTCGTGCTCTTGAGGCTAGAATCTTGCCCTCTGATTGTATTGATATTGCACGTTCTGACCTGCCATACTGCCAGCCAGGTATACAGTGCTACACCCATATTTGTATAGACAAATCGGTACTCCATGTGGTCATGTCCCGCCGGCCGCCTTAACTTTCCAAGATATTTCCCGGTACTCATTTTAGGTTAGGTCGACCTGGCACAGCAGGTTAATGTTTACAATTTCAAATTCGCTAGAATGGTGATCGAACAGTTGACCGCCGCGCAGTTAGCCAAGCGTCTAGCTATTAAACTACCGCGGTTGCTGATGCTGGCTATCTTCGCCATATATGGGTGTTTGTCTTTGCTGTCCCTCCCGTGTCAGCTGTAATTCATTAGATTATGACAATGATGATGATGTTGTGGGCGGTTATCATCATCGGTATATTCTTCTTCTTCTTCTTCTTCTTCTTCTTCTTCTTCTTCTTCTTCTTCTTCTTCTTCTTCTTCTTCTTCTTTTTTTTTTTTTAAATCATCGTCATCATAGTATTTTCTTCTTCTTCATTATCATCATCGTAATCACCATTATATTTCTTCTTATTATTATTATTCCTTATCAGCGATATCATCATGGTCATCATCATCACCATCATAATAATCATACCTACATTGGTGATTCTGTCCATGTTTTAATCACACCTACATTGGTGATTCTGTCCATGTTTTAATCATGTTTGCTTTGGTGATTCTGTCCATGTTTTAATCATGTCTGCATTGGTGATTCTGTCCATGTTAATCATGTCTAAATTGGTGATTCTGTCCATGTTATAATCATACCTACATTGGCTATTCTGTCTATGATGTAATCATGTCTACATTGGTGATTCTGTCCGTGATGTAATCATTCCTCCATGGGTGATTCTGTCCATGCTGTAATCATGCTTACATTGGTGATTCTGCCCGTGATGTAATCATGTCTACATTTGTGACTCTGTCCGTGATGTAATCATGTCTGCATTGTTGATTATGTCTGTGATGTAATCATGCGTAAATTGGTGATTCTGTCAATGATGTGGTCATTCCTACCTTCGTGATTATGTCCGTGCTGTAATCATGCCAATATTAATGATTCTGTCCATGCTGTAATCATGCCTACATTCGTGATTCTGTTTATGCAGCAACCATGCCTACATTTGAGATACTGTCCATGTTGTAATCATGCCTACATTGGTGATTCTGTCCATGCTGCAATCATGCCTACATTGGTGATTCTGTCCATGTTGTAATCATGCCTACATTGGTGATTATGTCCATGCTGTAACCATGCTAACATTGGTGATTCTGTCCATGCTGTAATCATGCCTACATTGGTGATTATGTCCATGTTCTAATCCTGCCTACATTGGTGATTATGTCCATTCTGTAATCATCGATATTTCTCATCACTGACAGACGGCTCCACGCTGGCGGGCTGCTGTTGATTGCCATGGTCCTGATCGGACTCAACAGTCACTTCACTATGACCTTTGAGATGATTGACAGGAATGGCGACTACAAGTGCCAACCCAGCAGCGACTTTGATCAGTTCATGCGCGTGTGGTACTGGCTGGACGCCGTCATCTACGCCATACTGCCAGCCCTGCTGCTCATCATTCTCAACGCCCTCATTATTAAAGGCATTCGACGGTCAGCGATAGTGCAGGTAATGGTTCGTCAAATGTTCGCTATTTGTGTTGTTTATGAAAGTTAAGAATCACAACCCCCTGGGCTTCTATCGTGTGACTGAATCTTGAACATCTAACAGTCACTGGCGGATCTCGGGTTGGGTTTTAGGGAAACTTCAAAATCCAGCAGTCACTGTGATATCTCGTGTTAGGTTTGAGAGAAGCTTCAACATCCAACAGTCACTGGGGGATCTCGTGTTAGGTTAGAGAGAAGCTTTAACATCCAACAGTCACTGGGGGATCTTGTGTTAGGTTTGAGAGAAGCTTCAACATCCAACAGTCACTTGGGGATCTTGGGTTGGGTTGTAGAGAAACTTCAACATCCAACAGTCACTGAGATATCTAGTGTTAGGTTTGAGAGAAGCTTCAACATCCAACAGTCACTGGGGAATCTCGATTTGGGTTTTAGAAAAACTTCAACATCCAACAGTCACTGAGATATCTAGTGTTAGGTTTGAGAGAAGCTTTAACATCCAACAGTCACTGGGGGATCTTGTGTTAGGTTTGAGAGAAGCTTCAACATCCAACAGTCACTGGGGGATCTCTTGTTAGGTTTGAGAGAAGCTTCAACATCCAATAGTCACTGGCGGATCTCGGGTTGGGTTTTAGAAAAGCTTCAAAATCCACCAGTCCCTGAGGATCTCAGGTTAGGTTTGAGAGAAGCTTCAGCATTCAGCAGTCACTGAGAGATCTCTGGTTAGGTTTGAGAGAAGCTTTAACATGCAGCAATCACTTAGAGATCTCTAGTTAGGTTTGAGATAAGCTTCAACATGTAGCTATCACTTAGAGATCTCTGGTTAGGTTTGAGATAAGCTTCAACATGTAGCAATCACTTAGAGATCTCTAGTTAGGTTTGAGAGAAGCTTCAACATGCAGCAGTCACTGGGATCTCGGATTATGTGGATAGGTAGTACAGAAATAAGCTGTAATAGGGTTGCCATAGATCCATAGTTAAGGAAGGATTTACTGTCGTTAAATGTGTTCAGTATATTCCTAGTGCAAGAGGGCTTAGCTGTCATACATTGGGTACTACAGATTACCGCTTATGGGAATATTTACTGTCTTAAAATGGGTAGCAAAGTTTCAAAGTTAAGGAGCAATTTGAAATAACGTAATGAGTAACAAAAGTGCCCAGTGATCTGAGTATTTACCACCTTTAAATGGGTAGCAGAGTTGTCCGGTGGTCTGGGTATTTACCGTCATTAAATCGGTAGCAAAGACCCCTCTTGGAGAATGCATTACCAACTCAGGTCTAATCACAGCCATCCTGTGTGTGATGTACTTGCTCGTTTACTTATTTCTAATATACCTTAGCCCACACAAGTAATTAAAGTGGGGGATGTGGGGTTGCCGTAGTGAATGGGTTCCACTATTACTGTTGGATGTTGGACTTACAGTGGTAACATGTGTTGTATATATTCCGAGCTGTGGGTAACATGTGTTGTATATATTCCTAGCTGTGGGTAGCATTGGTTGTGTATATTCCTAGCTGTGAGGGACGAAACAACGCCTATTAAAAAAATAGGATAAGATCAAATGACTACAACCAATGCAAGACAGAAGACCCGGCAACAAGCAGAGGAACTGTAAAGAGTGACCCTATGTAGAAGGGGTTGAATGATCTTGAAAGGTGAATACTTAAGCGAAACATCTTTCTGAGAAGAATACAAAGAAAGATTATGACAGATTCAATATCCAAGATATCAATAGTCAAACCCATCAACAATGAAGACAGATTCGGAGCTTAAAGTCAACAGCGGCCGTCTGGGGGATATAAAACATTCATGGCAATGAAAAAATTACTGTTAGAATTATTTAGAAATACGAGAAGCAACAATAAACTACATATGAGAACATTACTCAAGCAGCAATTGGACTCGTGCATGCTTGCGAATCAACAAAACACGTAACAGGGATTCTCCTGAATCTAAACAAAACAAACACACAAAGAGATTAAAGAAGACAAAGACAGTGAAAACTTTAAAATGCTCAATAACTTCAGAACAAAAATAGAGGCATTGAAAACTGCAGCAGAAATGTCGTTAATAGACCAAATATGGAGAAACAAATAGCTCTTTTCACAGACAGAAGTCAGTTGTTTCAATACTGAGGAACAGAAACATTTTAAAACTAGCAGACCCAACTGTAGCAATGCGGGGACTTTGTCAGAAAAACAAACGGGTTTTTAAACAATGGATCCCATGACATTGCAACATACTTGGCAGTCGACAGATTGTTAAAAGGAAGGTGGAAGACTACCTCGGCCTGGTGTAGACATAACAAACTGAGGAGACAAGATTTATAAGAAGCCATTATAGAACCAAAGGAAAATCAGAGTATCCGCGAAACCAGACACAGTGTGCATGTTACCAACTCCACCGAAGAGAACAAATAACAACCTTTATAATCTGGATTGGACACAGTCGACTAAAGTACAAAGTTAAATAAACTAACAATAAGAGACGCTCATTTATCTAGCCGTGGAACAAGACTCAACCGACTAAAGTACTATGTTTAATAAACTAAAGATTTTAATTAAAGAGGGAAATCATGGATGGCTCATGCGGAGGATACGATCAGACAAGTGTGCCCCTTGGAGAACATCAGGCGAGGAGAGGAGTGGGTTAGAGTGCCAGCCGTGCAGTCAGACTTGTGCAGAGTTATAATCACATTGAGCAGGGAGTGCAGGGAGTGGCCAGCAGGGGCCACGGAAGTGGAAATTCAGCAACTAATTCAGGAAAATCCTCGCCCGGGTGATGTGATTATCTACACGGATGGGTCGGTGTTGAGAGGTAGGAGAAGTGCCTGGGGGTTCTTGGCAAAATCTAATGGTCGGCGTTTGGTGCAGGAGAGCCTGGCGTATGATGACACTACATCTAGCTTAAGAATGGAGGTGGAGGCGGTCAGTGCAGCTTTCCGCTGGATAGAAAACACGATACATACACACATTGTGATTGTAACTGACTCAGAAAACATGCTGAGAAGGGTGAGAACAGGCAAGCTTCGTGCAGAGTGGCTTGCTTCGCTTCGGAGGTCACGGGTAGCAAGCATCACCCGGATCTTTTCTCCTGGGCATGCCAGTGTGCTGGGGAATGAACAGGCGGACAGATTGGCTGGCTCGGCAAAACTTGGTGGAGTATTGATGCATGACAAGGCAGATGTGGTTGCGGCCTTGGGGAGCACGTGTACACCTCGGAGGAGCAAATGGATCACCATGGTCTGGTTAGAATGAGGCAGCGAGGAGTGACGAGGGGATCTGGCCGACGCTCGACGCTCAGAGGAAAGGCGAGACGGACATATAATCAGATTGCTACTGGAACTATTAGTGTTGGAACTCTTCGCTGGTTGCTGAGGATGGGGACGGAGCGCTTATGGGAATGTCCCGAATGCTGTGATGTCGGTTCCTAAATCAATCAATCAATCAATCAATCAGTAAACTAAAGATAAGAGACACTGGTATATCTCGCCGTGGGTAGGACACAACAGGCTAAAGTGTCACGTTTAATAAACTAACGATGGGAGACACGGATGAATCTAGCCGTGGAACAGCACACAACCGACTAAAGTACCACGTTAAATAAACTAAAGATTAAAGACGCTCATATATCTAGCCGTGGAACAAGACACAACCGACTAAGGTACTACGTTTAATAAACTAAAGATAAGAGACACTGATATATCTCGCCGTGGGTAGGACACAACAGGCTAAAGTGTCACGTTTAATAAACTAAAGATGGGAGACTGATGAATCTAGCCGTGGGACAGGACACAACCGACTAAAGTACCGCGTTAAATAAACTAAAGATGAGAGACACTGATGAATCTAGCCGTGGAACTGGTAAAACGATAGCTAAATATTTGCTGCAGGGGTGACCAACATATGCAGAACAGAGACAACTGTTGGCCTACACCCACTCCATTTGAGGACAAACTCGATGGAGATGTCCACAAGCTTAAGCTGGCTGCTGTTTTCTTTGGATGTATTCAGTTTATACCTGAAGGTTTACGGAGAAGAAGAGGATTCCCGATCCTGACCCACAAGCCCATCTCTTCCCATTTTATATGCATTGATGCAGTTTGTCGTGTAATTAATATGATTATCATCTTGATCTTTTTCGTGATACTTACAGAGAGAACTGACCAGCAAAGCCTCCCAAGTGGCGGAAACCATGAGACAACAGAGGCAAATCACGATCATGCTGGTTGTGGTATGCATTGCTTACGTCTTACTCATCACGCCTCTAGCTCTCTTCTACGCCATCCAGCCCTACTGGTCATATAAACACAGCCCTGGGGAACACGCCAAGTACCTGTTCATCAACCAGCTGGCTTTCATGTTGTCAGACTCCACTCACGCTGTCAACTTCTATCTCTACTTCTTCAGCACTCAACGATTTCGCAAGCGATGTTTGGAAACGCTCTTCTTTTGCTGCTTGCCTCACCGACGAGCTCGACGATTCCGGGGTTCCACCATTTCGGGGATGTCTAAAGGATTCCGACTCAGCGTCACGGATGAAACCACCATCCAACATAACACTGTCCAGTTGGCCAACCTCTCTTCTTCTTCGTCATCTTCGTCGAACCATCTGTTGGTTGGCAACGGGGATAACAGTATGACAAAGTTAAAGCGAGCTCGAGACTGCAGCATGACAGTCGCTTGAACATGTCCAGGTGGTGATCTTACAGAGGGGATCAATCGGGATATGTTGTACCTGATACTACTTTGAGTATCATGTTACAAGAACTTGGCCATGAAGATCATTATAATTATTTTTTCCCGGAATTGTCATATTTTACGAACTGACAGTTGAAATTTGAATAACTGTAGAGAATTAATAATAATTTTTTTCGACATTGTCATAGTTTACGAACAGGGCAGTCGATAACTGAATACTGCTACTGATACTACTACTACTACTACTACTACTACTACTACTACTACTACTACTACTACTACTACTACTACTACTACTACTACTACTACTACTACTACTGCTGCTGCTGCTGCTGCTGCTGCTGCTGCTGCTGCTACTACTACTACTACTACTACTACTACTACTACCACTGCAGCAGCAGCTGATTCAAATATTACTTCTATTCCTTCTACAATTACAACCACAACCTTCACTAGTGCTACCACAACTAAAGTCATAAGTACTGCTATTTCTGCTGCTATTGATAAAATATTTAAAAAAAACTACTTCTACCACCAAGGATTTGTCCAATACTGCTACCACCATGGATTTGTCCAATACTTCTACCACCATGGATTTGTCCAATACTGCTACCACCATGGATTTGTCCAATACTGCTACCACCATGGATTTGTCCAATACTGCTACCACCATGGATTTGTCCAATACTGCTACCACCATGGATTTGTCCAATACTGCTAACACCAAGGATTTGTCCAATACTGCTACCACCATGGATTTGTCCAATACTTCTACCACCATGGATTTGTCCAATACTGCTACCACCATGGATTTGTCCAATACTGCTACCACCATGGATTTGTCCAATACTGCTACCACCATGGATTTGTCCAATACTGCTACCACCATGGATTTGTCCAATACTGCTACCACCATGGAGTTGTCCAATACTGCTACCACCATGGAGTTGTCCAATACTGCTACCACCATGGAGTTGTCCAATACTGCTACCACCATGGAGTTGTCCAATACTGCTACCAATGTGACGACAGCTGTTGCTGCTACCACCATGACTACAGCTGCTAATTCTACCACCTAATTTGCCACCATGCCTGCCGCTACTACTGCTACCACCATGATTATGGCTGCTAATTCTACTACCAATACTACGGCCTAATTTGCTACTATGCCTGCCACTACCATTGCTGCCACCATGACTACGCCTACTGCTGCTGCCACCATGGCTACGACAACTAATGCTACCACCATGACTCCATCTACAACTGCTATCACCACATCTACAACTAAAATAGGTACTACCACTATTTAGCTATTACTAGTGCCGCCATAACTACAGATACAACTGCTACCTTTTTTGCTAAGACGCCATAATTTAATTTTATCTCCGGCCCTATTTCTTGCCCCATGGTAATTTCAGAGCCGCATAGTGCTAATGACCAGTATTCCGAAGCGTTTATTGTTTCCATAGTTTAATGCAGAGAGTGTAAAGTTTAATTTACATCGTTGATATATAGTCTGTTATTAAAAAAAAGATAATAACGCTTATTTAACACACAGAAAAAAATATCATAAGACATAGTAAGACGCGTAGAAAACAAATAATTAACAAACATATCGATAACACAAAGTTAGCTTAAATACAATCAGCCTTTAGAAGTGTTCATCCGGTCTCTTGATATTATTTAGTCTTTGTTCTTCGCTAGCAGGGATGTGAGAAAACTACAGATTTTGGCTTTTAGTTTTCTTTCAAGATTGTCGACCTGGAAATTACAACCCGAGGCGTATTTTCACAGATTGACTATCCCAGCAGTGCCATAGTCGCATTACATTACTAGTACCGTCTTATTAATGTCACAGTTATTTATCTACCTTTTTAACTGCACATACGCTGTTCTATGTTGTGATATCATTTTTTTTCCTGGCTCCTTGATGAAGGCTGTGACGAAACTTTCTTATGTTTATGTGTCACAATCTTATCGAGCTGCCTTGTATAATTTCACATACTTTTTTATATATCATTCGTTCTCCTCTGAGGGAATTGTTTATTGTTGTACTTAATGTTACTATTGCGACTGCTAATTTGCGAGTTGCCAATGTACATACTTCTGTCATATACAGTTTATATTTGGATATTGACTAAATATGTGCTCATTGAATTTATTAATAGGCATTAACTTTGAGGTTGTTTTTATATTTACTTCTTCTTATAGACTTATTTACATGTGGCGATGGTGATCATGTCTGTTTACAACTTTATATTGACATAATTATTGAATATGAGCTATCTTAATTAATTCATTATTTCGCATTGACTTAATTTATGTGCGTGTGTTAATTTCTGCACAGTCATGTACATACAAGTATACACAGATTCACATAACACAGAACAAATGTAGGTATTTGGTACGCTAAGCAACAGACTGAACCAACAAGCGGACTGGTTCTGTTGCTGGGACTGCTGCTTCTTCTGTTGCTGATGATGATGGTGATGATAACGAAGGTGATGATGATGATGATGTGGGTGATAACGAAGAGGGTGATAACGAAGAAGGTGATAATGGTGCTGATAGCGAAGATGATGGTAATGGTGATAATAACGAAGATTCTGGTGATGAGGATGATAACGAAGAGAGTGATAATGGTGCTGATGACGAAGATAATAGTGATGCGGATGATAACGAAGATGATAATGGTGGTGCTGATGTCGAAGATTATGATAATGAGGATGATAACGAAGATTATGATAATGAGGATGATAACGAAGATGATGGTGATGAGGATGATAACGAAGATGATGGTGATGAGGATGATAACGAAGATGATGGTGATGAGGATGATAACGAAGATGATGGTGATGAGGATGATAACGAAGATGATGGTGATGGGGATGATAACGAAGATGATGGTGATGAGGATGATAACGAAGATTATGGTGATGAGGATGATAACGAAGATAATGGTAATGGTGCTGATAATGAAGATCATGGTGATGATAACGAAATGATGGTGACGAGGAGGATAATAAAGATGATGATGATGGTGCCAATCATAAAGATGATGATGAAGATGGTGAGGGGATCATCGCCATACTCAATGGTTTACTGATCCTCGAACTTGTGAACTCGGAAATTAATGATAATTTCATATTTTGCTAACAGACAAGCAACACAGACTTTCTTATTTTATGTATACCCTAATATGAGGGTGTGCACAACGTGGGTGTTTATTGTTTACCATCGTTACAAACAGTCAGCTTACTTAGACCCTTGAAACGTCAAAATCCTAACCCACGGGATTTCGACGTATCCAGGAGATAAGCTAAGTTACGTGTTTTCCTGTTGTGTAAAGTTGTTGTATATTATGGTTTTGTTTTTGCATGCCGACGAAGGCTTTCTAGCCGCAACATCCATTCTGTAACTTGCGGTTGTGTTCTTATACAGCTGAACATTTCAGCAATTCTTGATTGATTCATTATATTATTACAGTGTTATTGTGGTGCAGCTCATTTCATTTCCTGTTTACCCTGCCGTAGGAGGTCTTAAACTGAGTATACCCAGAAAGGTCAACCATGTTAACAAATGTCTGAAGAAGTCGGATGTGTCGGCCGAAAAATGCAAATATCTCATCTCTGCTGTAAACAGACACACAGCAATTACGTCCAAAACAACATTCCGGACGAACAAACGAAGAAGAAGAGCTGGGCATAAAGACCGTGTTGATTAAATCAGCATAGCTGGACAACGAGGGCGACAAAGAAACAAGCACAGCAGCATAGACAAGTAAATGTTCCTGTATATTGGCATTGTCAAACTGCGCTCACTACACCACGCATTGTTGAAGTGACTCAGTGACTGCACAACTGGCAATAAACAATAGTATAATTGTTTAAGTGTGTCTGTCTCTATGTGACAATAAACAACTGTTTTCCCGTAGTGAATTTGAATAACGAAGACACAAATCATAGATTGTACGATTTATTGCCTGGCAATGATGTCGCTGCATTTCGTCAGGTACATACTGCAGAAGTCACACAACATAGAGTAAAATAATTATATACATCTTCCAAGCTGAAATATAAACATGATCGCACAGTAATATCAATTGTTTGCCATGGTCATTTTAAATTGGCTATCATGTCTTTCAGTTTGCACAAAACTGGCCTATGTAGATTAATCATTATGGCTTCTGCAAACTTTAACAGCTTTTGATAGAGTACAACATGAACGACTACTTACGTGCCTTCAAGATATAGGAGTAGACGGAAAGGACATCAGACTTATGAGTAACTTGTATTGGGAACAAGCGGCGTCTATTAGATGCGGTAATAACTATTCGTCGCCTATAGAGATAAAAAGATGAGTAGGGCAGGGATGTGTACTGTTCCCAAGCCTCTTCAACCTATACACAGATAGAAGTTTTAAACAAGTCGAAATGCCTGGACTTAACATCAATGGAAGAATCATAAACAATCTTAGATATGCTGACGATACCGTGTTACTAGCAGAAAGTGAGCAAGAGTTGCAAGACCTAGTGGAAGAAGTAAATAGGCACAGTGCAGAATGTGGCTTAGATATTAACATCCAAAAAGCAAGAACTATGATAATTAGCAGTGAAAAGGAAAGGTCATCAATGAACATCACAGTAAACGGGCAGATACTAGAACAAGTAACAAGTTTCTCTTATCTTGGACATATAATAACAGATGATGTCAGAAGTGAAATGGAAATCAAAAAGAGAATAGGAACGGCCAAAAATGCTTTCAACGGCATGAAATCAGCATTAACATCTAGAGAGATTAATAACGCATTAAAAATGAGAATTGTTAAATGCTACGTATATTCAACGCTACTGTATGGCGGGGAAGCCTGGACATTGAACAAGCAACTAGAAAGTCGCATAGAGGCCCTGGAGATGTGGATATACAGACAAATATGTCTTATTTCATGGAAACAAAAACAATCAAATGCAGAGGTCCTAGAAAAACTGGGAATGAAGAGAGAGTTGATGAAAGAAATAAAGAGGAGACAAGTGAAATATTTTATCCACGTTAAAAGACATGATACTCCTATAAAAACCATACTGGAAGGCAGGGTTGAGGGCAAGCGAGCAAGAGGTAGACAACGATACAAGTGGGAGGATAACATCAAGAGATGGACGAGCATCAGCCTGACAGAATTTACAGTCAGAGTGAGAGACAGTGTTGGAGATCCATTGCAGCCAACCTTCATTGCGGAGACGGCACTTAATTGATTGATTGAAACTCTAACAAACGACTATTTTGTGTATGAAACAACACGCGAAAAGCGCTGTCTCTATCAATTGCATGATATTACTATTCGACCATGTGTATATTTCAGTTTGGAAGACATATCTTTATTTTACTCTACGTTGTGTGACTTCTGCAGTATGTACCTGACGAGATGCAGCGAAATATGCCAGGCAATAAATCGTGCAATCTATGGTTCGTGTCTTCGTTATTTATATAAACAACTGTATGATTGTGTCCTATTTTTGTTCTCGAAACGTCGGTTTAGCGAGTCTGTGACTTTACAAGAGGCAATCAACAACTATATAACTGTGTCACCGTTTCAGTTTGTTTTTAAATGTTGCATATCCCTTGCAGGGCGTTGCAGTCAACACCAGCATTTTTCAGCTGCTGTTGATGTACTAGGAAAGTTTTTACGTTCAGTAGTTTACCACTGCTTTCCCTACGACCGGTTCTCATACCAGCACGTTATAACACGAAACACGGTCTGCTGCATACATCGGTCGCGGCCGCGTTTCGAACGCCTGGTAAACGGCCCACGAACCGCGTTCTCAAGCCTTTGGCCACGGAGACGGCTACCGTTTCAATACTCGACGCGTTACTTTAGTGATTCGACGTCTAGAACAGAATATTGCATGTCTATTTGATAGGATATCGCAGTCAACCCCATCATTTATTGGCTGATGGTGATTTACTAGATAGTTTTACTTTCAGTAATTTGCCATAGCTCTCTACTCGACAAGTCAACATTTAAGTCTACCTGACCGGTATTTGAAATGAACCCACTACGTCGCTGTCGGCAGAAAGGGAAAATTAAAACCCGAGCTCGTTAAATATCTCGGCCACGCAGACTTCCAGGTGACTGTACAACTGAACTGACAGTAGATAACTCTATAAGTGTATCACTGTTTCAATACCCGACGAGTTGTTGTAGTGAGTTGGCGATTGTAGAAACTGATAGCAACTGCTGTATTATTGTGTCATTTGTCCGACTTGGTTGAGTTCAAATCTATGTCGACAAAATTGGTTTCTTTGGCTTTTATTCATATGTGTGTGTGTGTGGGGGGGGGGGGGGTATACGTATGTATTTATAACAAATAAGGTACTCATATGTATATATAAATATATGGCTTACGTATGTATATATAAATATATGGTATACGTATGTATATGTAAATATATGGTATACGTATACATATATAAATGTATGGTATACTTATGTATATATAAATATATGTTATACGTATATATATATATATATATATATATATTGCCTTGGGCATCTACTGAAATTCGTAATCATGTGTCCTTGTCAGAATCTTTTTTTAAACGAATTATTATTACTTTAGCTGTTGTTCTTATTATGATTAATTACATAAATGGTTTGTGAAATGTATAATATTAATATTGTCATCATCATTATCATCATTGGCATCATCGTCATCAATATAATCAAAACGATCTCATTAATAACCTACTACAGAGTGTCATCACAACCATCATGGGACGTGTCTTGTGCAGAACGTTGTCCGTATAACAGTCGGTTTTCATATTCTTTCACTGCTGTAGTTTCTAGACAACTGTAAAGACGGTAGTTTGCCATTTCTTTCCTTCCTGGCAGTAACCATACTAGTCGGTGGCCATAGCCATTGTCTCTATAAAGAGATCCTCTTCCTACATTCGCCAACTTGAAATCATAACCAACAACTATCTTTCGGCGGCTCTCAAGCTGTATCCAGAACCTGCTAACATGTTTTCACGTGATCCTGTTTGGGGGATAAATGGTAGCCTTGCCCACTGATATTTTATAGTCTAGTTTTGAGGTCTAGCGTTGAGGTCTAAGTACCCTACTTATCCTTTTATCAGGGATCCCCCTACCCCGCCACCCCACCTACAGATATCCTATAGACTAGTGGGGAGACCTTGGAAGTACCTTACTCATCCTTTTCATAGATGGTACCCTTACTCAGCCACCCCAACTACATATCATATAATGTATTATTGTTATTATTAGTATTGTTATTGTTATTATCATCATCAGCATCATTATAAGAGTTGTTTGGCTGACATGGTACACTGCCATCCCGCATCGTGGGACGTGTGTTCGAACCTCGTCAGAGTTTAGGTTATTAAAGAAAGATTCCTAATCTGTACACCATACGGCGACTGTATTCGTCCCAGAACATGGTGTGGTTGGAGGTGAGTAGAGGCAGGAGAAGACAAACAGAGAAGATGCTTCACAATCTGGCATCGTGTCTTGGAGGAGATAAATTTGAGAAATGATTGGCAGTACATGAGACAGAAGGCTGTGGAAAGACATGATCACCAGGGCCACACGGCATGGACTATAAGAAGATTGGCAGTACACGAGACAGAAGGTTGTGGAAAGACATGATCACCAACACTACACTACATGGACTATAAGCAGATTGGCAGTACACGAGACAGAAGGTTGTGGAAAGACATGATCACCAACACCACACGGCATGGACTATAAAAAGATTGGCAGTACACGAGACAGAAGGTTGTGGAAAGACATGATCACCAACTCCACACGGCTTGAACTATAAGAAGATTGGCAGAACACGAGACAGAAGGCTGTGGAAAGACATGATCACCAACTCCACACGGCATGGACTATAAGAAGATTGGCAGTACATGAGACAGAAGGCTGTGGAAAGACATGATCACCAACTCCACACGGCTTGAACTATAAGAAGATTGGCAGTACACGAGACATAAGGCTGTGGAAAGACATGATCACCAACTCCACACTGCATGGACTATAAGAAGATTGGCAGTACACGAGACAGAAGGCTGTGGAAAGACATGATCACCAACTCCACACGGCTTGAACTATAAGAAGATTGGCAGAACACGAGACAGAAGGCTGTGGAAAGACATGATCACCAACTCCACACGGCATGGACTATAAGAAGATTGGCAGTACATGAGACAGAAGGCTGTGGAAAGACATGATCACCAACTCCACACGGCTTGAACTATAAGAAGATTGGCAGTACACGAGACATAAGGCTGTGGAAAGACATGATCACCAACTCCACACTGCATGGACTATAAGAAGATTGGCAGTACACGAGACAGAAGGCTGTGGACAGACATGATCACCAACACCACACGGCATGGACTATAAGAAGATTAAATATTGAGCACAACCCACTACTGGCAACGCCGATCGCATTCTGGTATGAACCTGAGGCCTATCCACGTCAATATGGAAGCACTATACTCGAGTTTCGCCCTCATTTGAGCTCGTCAGTAGAGCATATCGCTGACCGGATCCGGAAACAGTCCCGGATCACGCGTGTGAAGCGGGTGTGTAACCACGCGGCACACACTGGACACACCAAATTATCACAACAGAATATCACAACGCTACCCATCGTAGGCTATGCTCAAGAACTATGCTATGCTCATGGACTATAAGAAGATTGGCAGTACACGAGACAGAAGGTTGTGGACAGACATGATCACCAACGCCACACGGCTTGAACTATAAGAATATTGGCAGTACACGAGACAGAAGGCTGTGGACAGACATGATCACCAACACCACACGGCATGGACTATAAGAAGTAGAGGACACTATAAAATGTATCAGAGAGACTGAAAAATGCCAGTTTGGTCTAAGTCTTGAAGAAAGGGAACTCCAAACTGGACGTCCATGATGTAGAGTCTGGACACAGAACAGTATTACTGACGCAGATCTTGGGGCCAAGTGACCAGCCAGATAAGGGAACAACTGGGACTAGTTGGAGCATTTAGCTGGGACACTACAAGTAATGCCTTCATGCACCCTGGCACAGTTAACATTGCTAAAGATGTAGTGCAACCGAGCCTAGCTGGATGTGGAAAGGTAGGGGGAAACCATCACATTGTCTTAAACTGATGCTTTGGAAGGGATAGACCTCGAAAAAAAATATACAAAACAGACATGCAGAGATATATAAATGCGGAGGTGGCTGGGAACGAAAGAGAGCCACAAGAGACAGACAACTATAACGTTGAATGATCAGCAAGTTTCACAAAGAGATAGACGACTATAAAGAGGAATGATCAGCAAGTTTCACAAAGAGACAGACAACTGTAACGTGGAATGATCAGCAAGTTTCACAAAGAGACAGACAACTGTAACGTGGAATGATCAGCAAGTTTCACAACCAGCTAAAGTGTTAACTCCCTTGAAACGATGATTTGTATGTTCTATGACGATAGTAACGACAATAGACCTTTTAGCCACTCTTCACAAAATGCCTCCTGGTAGACAGCATCAGTGGTAACCTTCCTCTGCCGAGGATAGTGCGAGAAAACTAGCTGTGTACCTCAGAGGCCGGTATGTCCGACTTCGGCCTGTATTTGTCTCAGGTTGGCTTCCCCATGGCAGATTCCACCCAGGGCCACGGTCTCTGTCTACCCGTGGTAGGTTTATATTTCACATCAATATTGTCATGACAGCGGCCTTAGGGTCACCTTTTTGCGATATCCAACTTAGTGGGCTTTTTAACTTTCACAACTTGCATACTGGCCCTCCTATTTTTCGCCCCTATCGCAGAAGTCTAGATATCTGATCTCACTACCCAAGCGATCAGGGGACGCGTGATATTAAACATCAGATAAGAATGGTCTTTGGTTAAAAAAATCCCAGCCCTAGGCAGACACCTTAAGCTTTCGGCCACACCCCCCACCCCGTCAATAGTAATCTAAATATCATGATGATAGTTACCCACTGACGTGTTTGCTTTCATCAACGGTTTTCTTTTATCCTATTCACTTTATTACGAAGAAGGCAACACGTCAGCATCGACGTCGGCTGGGTCATAGCTGGCCAACCAGGCGGAGCAGAAGACTGGGGCCAGCTGCCGGGGGAAGAAGCTGGTTTTCCCGCGGTCAAGTACGGTGCAAGGATAATGCTTCTAGATACACCGGGTGCCCAATGTTCACCCTCCGAGGGTGGGATGGCTTCTGAGCAGACACACTTAGCGATGTGGATGTGGGAAATGCAGGTTAATAAACGTCTCGAATGTTTCTACCCACGACAGGAGAAAGACGCCCAGGCGTTATCACCTGAGCGAACCGGTCCCTGGGAGTATAATAAAGGTAAAGGGGTTGAAACATTCAGCTGGGGGGGGGGGGGGGGGACAACATATTATGAGCAAAAGCCTCAAGTCTTGCTCTGCGACGGAGTCTTTACCATCATATTACAAAGGCTTTACAACTCCTAAACTACTGGGCGCTGAAATACCATAGATGTTTATTTGTTACGGCTGTCACAGTTTCTGTAACATTCCATTCTGTGTTGGTGGTCACATTATGTACTTTTACATTGTCACATCTACTAATGTAATGTAAAATGTAAGTGTTTGTAACAATAAATCACATTTGGTATCCGAGATGCGTAGTCTGTTGTTTATAAACACGACATTGTAGATCAAGTTCCACTGTACGCTCGTGTGCAAGAATGAAAGGAAATCGTGTGCGAACAGCCAGTTATGTGCATATTCAGAAATCATTTAAAAACACAAAGAATTATATACCTGTTATTAGAAATCATTTACAAACACAAAGAAGTATATACCTTTTATTATAAATCATTTACAAACATAGAGAGTCATTTGCATTTATTAGAAATCACTTACAAACACAGAGTGTTATATGCGCTTACAAACACGGATATTTGTTTGCCTTGTTAGAAATCGTGTACAAACACTGAGAGTTATGTACCAGTTTTAGAAATCATTTACAACCGCGGGAGCTGTATATCCTCATCTGAATGATTTACAAACACAGAGTTCACCTGCATCATTTACTTTGTAATTCATAACCTCTCTTCAATAACTTCATCTACACTACAGGGTATGACCTATGTTTGCCTAACTGGGAAAGCATTCTAAACACAAACGATACTGCTGATAATAATTGACAACAGTCCAATATTGCTGTGTGTCAACATTTGCTGGGAACTTCACAATCTTTAAGCTGCAAGTTTGCACGAGAAATAGAGTAATTCCCAACGATGATGGAGGACGATCAGTCTTATACACTCCAACATTCAGAGCTCAAGAACGTGAAAGGGGTGAACTCTGATGATGTTGTTCTAACCTGATTAAAGCAAAGCATCACTGGCACCAGATTAATTCAATTCGTGCAAAGATGGACAGACAGAAACGGCAATGTTCATACAACATTACTAGCAACAACAATGTTTATACAGCATGACTAGTAACAATAATGTTTATACAACATAATCAACAGTAACAATGTTTATACAATATGATTAACAACAACAATGTTTATGCAACATGTCTAGCAACAACAAGCGACGAGGCCGTTCGTATAGCAGCGAAAAACAAGGCAGAAAAAGACAACCTAACAATAGCAACAACAACGGCAACAACAACTAAAACACGTATCATTATAATCATCATCAAGTGCCCTGCCAGCTGCCGAAGGCGTTCATGACTTTCCACAGATCCGTCTGCCTGCTTGCCTGCTTGCCTGCCTGCCTGCCTGTCTGTCTGTCTGTCTGTCTGTCTGCTTGTCTGTCTGTCTGTCTGTCTGTCTGTCTGCTTGCCTGCCTGCCTGCCTGTCTGTCTGTCTGTCTGTCTGTCTGTCTGTCTGCCTGCCTGCCTGTCTGTCTGTCTGTCTGTTTGTTTGTCTGTCTTCTGTCTGTCTGTCTGTCTGTTTGCCTGTCTGTCTTCTGTCTGTCTGTCTGCCTGCCAGGTCTGTCTATCTATCTGTCTGTCTGTCTGTCTGTCTGTCTATCTGTCTGTCTGTCTGTCTGTCTGTCTGTCTATCTGTCTGTCTCTCTGTCTGCCTGTCTGTCTGTCTGTCTGTCTGTCTTCTGTCTGTCTGTCTGTCTGCTTGCCTGCCTGTCTTCTGTCTGTCTGTCTGCCTGCCTGCCTGCCAGGTCTGTCTATGTGTCTGTCTGTCTGTCTGTCTGTCTGTCTGTCTCTCTGTCTGGTTATTTATTTATATATCTATAGACATGCAGGTAGACCGACAGACAGAAAGAGGGAAAAAAGAGATATATATAAAGAGAGGGGGGGGGAGATATAGTGAGAATGTGTGTATATATGTGTGTGTGTGTGTGTGTGAGAGAGAGAGAGAGAGAGAGAGAGAGAGAGAGAGAGACAGAGAGACAGAGAGAGAGAGAGAGAGAGAGAGACAGAGAGAGAGAATATGCAACTGCCAAAGTATGAAAATAATGCAGTTAATGCCATAAACAGTTAACCTAGTTTCTCTAAACCGCTGTGTAAATTGTCTGCCCAAACTCCCAGCCTGATCGACACCACATACGTAAATATTTTGTCAACACTGGCTGCTATTGGCAAGACATGCACGAAAACAAAAATCGAGGAAAGGAACTGTCACACGGACACAAAGAGACTTGTAGACCTGCGTCCTGGTGAGATGCAAAGCTTCCTGTGCGTTTTATTTCCAGCTCCACCTTCCAACAGACGTGGAAATCCAGGCACGATCAAATCGAGTTTCAGACCAAGATATCTACATGTGATTACCGTCCTTGGTTTGTCCTAGTTCAAACAATCGTGACCCCTTTCTGCAAATTGACTTGTGTGACCGGGTGTCTCCGGCTATTCGGATGTAGATGTGTGCTCGAGGCGTTTCATGTTTTACATTTATCTCTTACATTTATTTATTTTTTGGTTTCATTTTACGTGGATGTGACATTCACAACTGAATAACAGCAAATTGTTAAATTTGGCAATGAACAACATCATGGTATGCCGAGTGACGCAGTCCATCATTCTCCAACGCTAACATGTATATGATGATAGTGATAAAAACTCCTACTCGGGGCAAGCACAATAGGAGGATTCTAATCGTCAGAAACCGTCCCCGCTCCCAGAATGTTTCGGCCCTTTACCTTTTTTGACACACTCTGGGGGCGGGCCCACCTGGGTCTTGACTCCGGGTGTCTTTCCCCCTGCTGTGCGATACGTTGCGTTGTCCTTTCGTCGTATTGCGTTGTTCCGTGTTTGCCCCATACGTGTCACAAATGTCTGCTCCTAAGCCACCCCTCCCTCGGGAAGGTGAGCCTTGTGCACCCGGTGCTGCGTGCCCTCATACATATCCTAGAACCTGTGGCCGTGGGAAGCCAGCTTCTTCCCTGGCCATTGTCCATATGGCGTCCGAGTCGGCGCTTCGGGATACACCGGAGCTGGTCTTCGTTACCATATTCCTTCTTCGTTACCATATTCCTTCTTCGTTACCATATTCCTTCTTCGTTACCATATTCCTTCTTCGTTACCATATTCCTTCTTCGTTACCATATTCCTTCTTCGTTACCATATTCCTTCTTCGTTACCATATTCCTTCTTCGTTACCATATTCCTTCTTCGTACCCTGTTCATGGCTCATGGAGCCGCACTCTGGGAAGCTGCCTCTTCCATTAGACTGCACGACCCCTCTCCTGATCTCTGCGGCGGAGTGTGGGCCTTGCAAGACGACTACCACATTGGCATATGGGGTTGGACTTCGGCCGACATTTACCTGACTTGGCGACTGCTATTGTGTGGCGATGTGCCCTCACTGACCAGTCCTGTTCACAGATACACTGCCCTCGCTCGGAGGGATGACTACAGAGTCGACACGAGGCGGTACAAGTTCTAGGTCTTAGTTGAGAGTTTGATTCCGATGATAGTTACCCTGCAGTTACAGACATAAACTTTAACCATATTCCTGTAGAGACGTGTCCCACTCTGTGGTCCGGTTGTTCAATATCCAACACAAGGCCTTTTCGGCTGCTTCACCAAGTTATTTATGTGTCCGCGTTCTTTTTGTCCGTTGATGCCTAACTGTTTTAGCACGCCATATACGGAGTGGGAGACTAGACCTCTTGCGCCTTCCTCTACGGCGAATATCCTGACAGTGAACCCTTCCTGTCTCAGACTAGCGACCATGCCACTGTGCTTCTCCATCCTGTACGTATGCTGCTCTTCGATTCTCGGCTCATATGGAGCGTTCAGCTCAATCAGCGTTAGCTGCTGAGATGACAAGAAATGATGTCAAATGTCAGGTCGCAAACGAAACTGTTTGATCACTGCCGGGTACTCGCCACAGGTCTTCAGATCCACGGTCAGCTCTCAGTCGTCCACGCAATCAAACATGGACGGTAAGTCACCATGGACGGTAAGTCAACATGGACGGTAAGTCAACATGGACGGTACGTCATCATGGACGGTTAGTCAACATGGACGGTAAGTCAACATGGACGGTAAGTCAACATGGACGGTAAGTCAACATGGACGGTAAGTCAACATGGACGGTAAGTCAACATGGACGGTAAGTCAACATGGACGGTAAGTCAACATGGACGGTAAGTCAACATGGACGGTAAGTCAACATGGACGGTAAGTCAACATGGACGGTAAGTCAACATGGACGGTAAGTCAACATGGACGGTAAGTCAACATGGACGGTAAGTCAACATGGACGGTAAGTCAACATGGACGGTAAGTCAACATGGACGGTAAGTCAACATGGACGGTAAGTCAACATGGACGGTAAGTCAACATGGACGGTAAGTCAACATGGACGGTAAGTCAACATGGACGGTAAGTCAACATGGACGGTAAGTCAACATGGACGGTAAGTCAACATGGACGGTAAGTCAACATGGACGGTAAGTCAACATGGACGGTAAGTCAACATGGACGGTAAGTCAACATGGACGGTAAGTCAACATGGACGGTAAGTCAACATGGACGGTAAGTCAACATGGACGGTAAGTCAACATGGACGGTAAGTCAACATGGACGGTAAGTCAACATGGACGGTAAGTCAACATGGACGGTAAGTCAACATGGACGGTAAGTCAACATGGACGGTAAGTCAACATGGACGGTAAGTCAACATGGACGGTAAGTCAACATGGACGGTAAGTCAACATGGACGGTAAGTCAACATGGACGGTAAGTCAACATGGACGGTAAGTCAACATGGACGGTAAGTCAACATGGACGGTAAGTCAACATGGACGGTAAGTCAACATGGACGGTAAGTCAACATGGACGGTAAGTCAACATGGACGGTAAGTCAACATGGACGGTAAGTCAACATGGACGGTAAGTCAACATGGACGGTAAGTCAACATGGACGGTAAGTCAACATGGACGGTAAGTCAACATGGACGGTAAGTCAACATGGACGGTAAGTCAACATGGACGGTAAGTCAACATGGACGGTAAGTCAACAGCGCAGTCTTACTTGTCTGTCTCTACGTTGCTGCCGAGCTCTAACGAAGTAAATCCTAAAACTGGTATAGTGTATACTGTAGGATTCATACAACATAAACTAAAGTAATAAATAAACCCTTCAAGCTGAAATACACACACACATGTTCCCACATACACACACACACACATGTTCCCACACACATGTTCCCACACACACACACACACATGTTCCCACACACACACAGACACATGTTCCCACAGTAATTTAATTTGTCTACGCCAATAATTTTAAAACTATCATGCCTGTTTGAGTACACAAAGTTGCTTTTTATATGTGAATAGCAATGGCTTCTGCCACCTTTAACATACGTCGGTTTTGTGTGTGTGTTAAAATTCTCTAAACCATTTTGTCTCGATCGATCACATGACCGGTTTCCAAAATATGGTAAACAATCAACGAAAATGGCAGTTTTCGATGTGTAATTTTACCTGGGCTATTGTGCTGTCTATCCAGATGGGTATGTGATCGACTGACTCTCTGTACTACTGATGAAGGCAGACTGGCACCTGCACTGAAATTAACAGATGCAGTTAGATTTGGCGTATAGAGGAACAGGTTCTCTTACTCCTAGGGTGGCGATAGGTATGGTTGTGTGTCTAACAACTGGAGCTGCAGCACAGGAAGTGCGATTGACCGCAGAAGTGAGTTGATCCTTAAGACGTTGCATTAAGCCGACACCTCAAACGGTTAGTTGGCTAAGTACCTTGAGCTTGGGGACTGCTGTTTCGTTTGGGTTTGGGTTTTGTTTTCGGCTGTTGGCAGTGGCGATTTGTAAATCCAATGGGGTAATTGTTAACATGCAAAGTTTTCTAGAGATTTTCAATTTCCTCTGTCGATGTGTCCTGGATGCTTATATTCCTGGCTCCGTCAAACACGTTCCGTAAATCACGTTTCCACTGGACGGTTGCGAAGCTGTAAAAATTTAAGTATTAACACGTCGATGCAGGTCCACATGGCCGAATGGGTAAGAATGCTTGTTCTTAAACATACGGTGTGCTGATGCCGAGGTTAGCGGTTCAACCCCTACACTGAACAGCTGGACTAAAATGTTAACCTGTCGTCCTTGACTTAGGGACGTTAATTACGTGTACCTCTGAAGACGGAGTGGGTTCGCCTGCTGGCAAGGGGCACTTTAAAAAAAAAGTCGCTTAAAATTCGACAGGGTCGACTTCATTTGCACCGGGTTTTATCCCATATGGCTCGGTCTCTTTCCGCAGCGCGGAAAGCGTCGCACCAAGCACGAACTCCATAGCTTTAGCGACGACCCACAGGAGTCTCCGAAAAATTTAAATCGTGAACTGAAGGACGCGGCCCGGAATCGAACCCACAACCTTCGGAGCCCGAGTCAAACGGCTTGATCACTTCGCCACAGAGACTCCCTTTGGGGGGGGGGGGGGGGGCACTGTTAATAAGGAAAACTAATCCACACGCAAAATTCAGCTATAAAAAAAAACAAACTTATCAATAGTTATTAAGAAAGCACTCGACAACACAATCTTCCTACCAACTCTACGCTACCAATGCCAAACCTGGACAATGACAGAAAAAGAGAAAAGAAAAAATCACAACAATAAAAATAAGATTCCTGAGAAGAATATCCAATGTATCAAGAGAGAGAATATCAGAAATGAAGAAATCAGGACTAAAGTGGGGGTTATAGCAGCGCTAGATTTTATTAGAAGGCACAAAGTAACATGGTTTGGCCATTAACTAGATTACCAATTAACAGTAAACCACAACAAGCAATGATGTACAGACCAAATAGTAGCAGAGGAAGAGATGGGCCACATAAATGATGGACAGAGGGATTAGCAGAGGAAATGGGAATCTCGATACGTAAAGCCTATAAACGGGCTCTCTCGCTCTTTATTTAAAAAAAAAACAATTAGTTGCATGTCCTTCACAGGATGCAGCTGTCAACCCCAGCATTTTGGCTGTTCGTGATTCCTGGGTAAGTTTTTCGTTAAGTAGTTTGCCATTGCTTTCTGAACGACCGGCACATACACTTTTTTCGAAAAAACCAGCACAGCTGTGTTTCGAACCCGGGTATGCGGGATTACGAATCGCGTCCGTAACTACTTCGCCACGGAGAACGGCAACCTGGCAAGGTACAGCCAAGTACGCCTCTGACAGACTCGACCTTCTCAGTCGGTACAACCACCTTGAGACCCTCCCGCCTCATACTGTCACCCAAAACATGAATTATGTCTCCTGACATGGGCGGACAAATAACTGTCTACAGTTGCAAATCGTATGACCGAAATGTTCAGAGCCCTCGTTCTAAAACTTCATGTGCGCTAATGGTGGAGTAGCGGGTTTTCTCCCTGCACTGCTCCGTTTGACTAAGACGTTGACTTTTTGTCCTTGAATTGGGGATGTAAATTACAAGTACCTCAGAAGTCGGGGTGGGTTCACCTGATGGCGGGAGACAGAATTAATAATGAAAGTTGGCCCACACGCAAACATCAGTCTAGTGTGAACTACACGTGAGTTAAAAGCGAGCGGGGGGAAAAAAAAGTATTTTGCAATAATTGCAATAATTGATGGTTTCCTGTCAAGATGCTGACGGAGTCGATCGCTCAAAGCCAAATCTTCTTTCAAAAACCAAAAACCGCGGATATTATTCGTTAATCATCAATTATTCTTTGGTGACTGTTTTCATTCTCATTTCTGGTTCAGTAACGTGGTTTCCTCATACATGTTTCCCTAAATTACAGCACGGGGCGTCTTCATGGCGTTACATTCATTTCTATATAAACCATCAAAAAGCCCGGTTGTTTGATCTACAAGAATATTCAACAGTCCTGACCACTGTGTCGTGGCTGACATACAGGTCACGGCCATCAAATCATGCGCATCCCACGAACGGGATCGTAAACCATTGGAAAACCGTCTCATCTTCCAGTTGAGTTCACTCTTTCCTCACGGCCTCAATGTCCAACACAGTTTCATTTAACTTCCAACCACCACCCGTTAGTTGTATAGTCCACTAAAAAGGTAGCTAGCTGCATGTCCTTTGCAGGACGTCGCAGTCAACCCCAGCATTATTTTTGCTGTTTGGGATTTCTTGGTAGATTTGCATTCGGTGGTTTGCAATCGTTTTCTGAGCGACCGCTACTCATGTCCCTCTGTGAGGACCAACGCCCTCTGTGAGGACCAACGCAATGAAATCTTCCACAGCTGTGTTTCTAGCGCGGAACGAGAAATTGCTAATTGCGAACTGCGTCCGTGACATCTTCGCCAATCCTAATTTTTACCTTCCGCTCACATGGGCGTCTCTCCACCCCCCACCCTCTTTCCGCTTATTCTCCAGCCGAGTGGCTTAGCCAATACCTGAGCTTCTGACGGTATTGACCTTTGAAACGTTGACCATACATACGGTTCATACAATCCACTGATAGTCGTCTAACGGGCGTCAGTCGCTCCAAGCAAGGATACAGATGTAAATAAATAAAGTCTCTTAAAAGTCGACTTCATTGTACCGGGTTTTATCCCATATGGCTCTGTCTCTTTCCGCAGCTCGGAAAGCGTCGCACAAAGCAAGAACCCCGTAGCTATAGTGACAACCCACAGGAGTCTCCGAAACATTTCACTCGTGAACCGAAGGACGAGGCCTGGAATCGAACCCACACCCTTCGGAGCCCGGGTCAAACGGCTTAACCACTTCGCCACGGAGAGTCCCATAATATTATAGGGGACACCCAGGTACGAACCGGGGACCTCTCGATTCAGATACAGATTCAGACAATTACCCTTAATATTGTCATGTAGTGTGTTTCATGTAGTTTAGTGTCGGTTTGCGTTGTTTGTTCTTGTGCTGACGAAGGCTTTGGCCGCAACGTCCAATTTGTTTCTTGTAATCGTGTTTCAGTAAAGCTCACAATCTACTTCTCGTTTTTTGGTGATTCATTCATTGATCTACAAGATGGCGGCAGTCATGTGACACGCCTATCCATCGGAATAAACTGTGTAGATAACCTTACTGCCTGAGTGCACAACTCTTACCACTTTGCCCAAGTGTGCACCATCCAAAACAATATATTCCCTGAGTGGATTTAAACACAGAAGCCGCAAACAATATGCTGCACGATTTATTGCCTGGCATCTTTCGCTGCATCTCGTCAGGTGCATACTGCAAAGTTATTAGGGGCGTTCATTTGAAACCCGTTCCAGTGGCTTTATTACAAAAGCATGAAAGAAAACATTAACAGGTGTGGTAGAATTAAACAAAGCATTAATTTTGAATGAATTGTGCACCATGGGTTGGTCAGAAGAAGTCGCCGTGGGCATTCAGGCAAGCATCCCATTGCTTAGGTGGGCAGCAAATATCGTCCGCAAAAAAATGGATTGTGGTTGCTCACTGAACGAAGTGTTTACCGTGTTTATTACACCTGCATCTGTGTGATATCGTTGCCCCTTGAGAGCTTTGTTTAGAGGTCCGAACAAATGAAAATCACATGGTGACAAATCAGTACTATAGGCTGGATGTTGTAGAATTTCCCACTTCTTCCCTGGTAATGCTTCCTGCACAATCTTTGCGACATGTGGACGAGCATTATCGTGCAACAAAATCACACCGCGAGAAAGCATGCCGGGTCGTTTATTCTTGATGGCTTTTTACAGCTCGTCTAGGGTTTGCATGTAGTGGGTAGAGTTGATGTTGACACCAGGTTCTTTAAAGTCGGCCAATAATAGCCCTTCATGGTCAAACAATGCGCTCAGAATAACCTTACCAGCGGAAACCTGTAACTTGAATTTTGTGGATGTTGGTGATCCAGCATGCTTCCATTGCATGCTCTCTCTTTTGCTGGTTGGCTCAAAATGGTGACACCGTGATTCATCGCCTGCCACTATGCGGAATGGAAATGCATCACCCTCCACTCTGTAACGCAGCAAGTGGTTCAAACACCACCCCATGCGTTCCTCTTTTTGGTGGTCGGTCAACATCCGTGGTACCCACTGTGAACCGATATTGCAGTTTCTTACGAACGACCTTTTGAATTGTCCCAATTGACACATCAAATTCTTTCGCTAGCGAACGTATGTTTCATCAAAGGTTCATCTGTACTGCTGCATAAAATTTGGCGATGGTTTTTTCTGTTGCAACAATATGCGCTTGGCCCGGCCGTCGAATGTCTGTCGTGAACTGCCATCCTTTCCGAAACATTCGTGCCCAGTCTGCCACTGTTGTCTTCGACACACATTTGTTACCGTATGCTGCCTGCATTCTTCGATGAATGTCCACTGGTCGACATCTTTCAAATGAAAGAAACTGAATCACCGCTCGTTGAGCTTTTTTGAACGGATTTTGGATCAACCCGGCCATTTTCTCAACGGTCAGAAACAGAAACTATGCATCATGGGACGATAAGCACTTACTCTTTTATTCATTGGTCAGTACTTAACACATGACTATGACATGATCATGTTCAATGTATGCAATTATGCGCTGTGCGGCACGAACGGAATTCAAATGAACGCCCCTTATAGGTATCACATGAAGTGAATTCATGAGTCATACTTTGGCTGAAATATTTAGAACAAAAAGTGACAGGTATTGTTCCAATGTGAAGAATGTGGAGCTACGCCAGGCCATAAACCGTGCAACATTTTGTCTGTGGATCTGTGTTTAAATATGTGCATTGTGGTGATTATAACATTCACAGCACGGAAATGATGAACAATGTGATATTCGGTGTGTCTGAGGAATCAGTAAAATGTCATAATTACAATATTCACTGCACGGAAATGATATAGAATGTGATATTCGGCGTGTCTGATGAATCAGTAAAATGTCGTGATTATAATATTCACTGCACGGAAATGATATACAATGTGATATTCGACGTGTCTGATGAATCAGTAAATAAGGAAACGTTTCAAATACATTTTTAATCTATTCTTCGGGATCGGATACGAAACACGATATTTCATTATGGTTTCATAGTGACTGTGTAGGCTGTCGTCGCCTCTGCATATGTAAGATTATTTCAAGATCGTGCTAATACAAAAACCGATTACTTGATATTGTTTTTTCCCGCCATACTTTACGGTTCTTTACTTCTCGTCCTTCTGAAATTCCTTTTATAAAGTAAGTAGGCCCGAAAATCACGTTTTACGTAGACGTCTAGACTTGTTCTGGTATGTGTTATTAAATGTAGCTTCCATGTTTACGTATTCTGTGTAGGGAATAGGGGAGGGGGGAATTTATAGGGAAGAAATAGGAAAGTGGGGGGAGGGGGGGGGGGGGGTGACATTCTGAACATATGGTGAAGGGGTGCATGGGCCAAACAAGGTTGAGAACCACTGTGTTAGACTCTCCACACAGCAGTACAGTATCTCTTCATATGTACACATTGTAGAATTTCCAGTATGTCATCTCTACATATGTGAATAACTGTAGTATTTCTTAGACTCTCCATTTAGCGGTATATCTTCTCTACATATGTGTATAACTGTAGTATTTCTTAGACTCTCCATACAGCAGTATGTTATCCCTACATATGTGTATAACTGTAGTATTTCTTAGACTATCCATACAGCAGTATGTCATCTCTACATATGTGTAGAATTGTAATATTTCTTAATGTTGCAGAATGCAAGTATGTATTTATGTGTTTATGCGTGTGCCTTTGTATGTGTGCCTGCTGCATGCCTGTCTCATAACAAGGTAATATGTATTGTTTATGTTACAGCGTTCATTTCACAGTGTGTTTTACCCCTTATGTGAATATAGCATGAACAATAGATAATTGATGTATGAAAAATGAGTGATTGGAAGGGCCGAATGTAAGACGGGCCTGCATGGCCAATTTGTCACACTTTTAAAATAAAGTTCGATCGTTCTCTCGGACATTTCCTGTCGTCAGATGCCACGAATGTCGAAGCTCTGAAGAAATGTTAAAACACAGACCCCTAGCGTGGTCAATGTCGATCATCATTCAAAAATGTCCTCTTGAAGTGTAAGAACTGATGTTTAAGGAGAACAATAACACACCTTGGACTATGCATTTAAATAAGAAGAAGAAGAAGAAGAAGAAGAAGAAGAAGAAGAAGAAGAAGAAGAAGAAGAAGAAGAAGAAGAAGAAGAAGAAGAAGAAGAAGAAGAAGAAGAAGAAGAAGAAGAAGAAGAAGAAGAAGTTAGGTAGCTAGCTAGCTAGTTAGTTAGTTAGTTAGTTAGTTAGTTAGTTAGTTAGTTAGTTAGTTAGTTAGTTAGTTAGTTAGTCGACAGATCATCCTCATTGCATATCGAACCATTCAGTCCATAAGTGCTCGGATCCCCTCCTCAGCAAATCCCGCAGCGTGTAGCGGCTAACGACGCCAGTTCTGTGTTGGTTTATCAATCTTCTTTGGCTTCCTGCGTAGTGTTCTTGTTTGGCCACCCCTCTTTTAATTTGCTGTTCTCACAGTCTGGCCATGGTATGCTGTAGCCATGGAACTGCTGAAAGTCTACATCAAATAACAAGTAATTAATACTTTATGTTTAAATAAATATCACTAAAACAGAAATTGAGGCATGTTGAATGTCACGTGTATTCAAGCCCGCTACATGTTGAAGTGGAAACATAGGCCTTGACTTCAAGTCTCCTTGCAGACTGGACACGTGTGAAATAAAATCTGAGTGTATTACATAATCGAATCCTAAAATTCATCGCTCTTTCCTTTCATGTTGAGGGGATAGCGCGAACGCAGTCCCCGTTACGAAAAAATTACGCACTCGAGTCACCCACATTTGGGGTGATCGCAGGCGTCAACCCAACCGAAGTGCAATGGAAGGGCCTCAACCTGGGAGCACCACCTTATTGATCATGGTAGCTCCCGTGCCAGGTAAGTATGCTTCTTGAATGTGAAAATCTTACTTAAACTTTAGATGCAGTAAGATTCGCTAAGTGTTTGAGCAATGACTGCGCACAGTTTATTATTCAACAGATTATATCTGTCGCAAACATCAGATGCCCATGCATGCTTTGCTACAGAATAAACAAAACTTATAAGCGATCTATCTATATATTAAATGTTCTTTGTCAGTAGGGACGTTTCTGGTGCTCTATTGCGAGTTATTTTTCTTGAGGAAACATAACAGAATGCAATGCTATAGCATTAGATTCTGTCCCTTTAGTTTTCAGACTATTTTCTCTCTCTCTTTCCTTCTTCGTAAACAAAATAGTGTATTTAGTGTGAATAGTGTATGTACGAAGTGCAGACTGTGATACAGATCATCAGTTATTAGAAGCAGATCTGAAATTAAAACTCAAAAAGCTTACCCGAGGACCAAGGCCACTTCGTTTTGATCTCACAAAAATACCGGATGCATACAACATAAAAGTTAGGAATCGTTTTGGGGTCTTGATGTCTGTACAAGAAGAAATGACACCTGATGAACTGGCAGTACAAGCTAGAGATATCTTGATAACTGCAGCCAAATATTTCATTCCGACCAAGAAAAAGCTACTTAAGCCATGGATTACATCAGACACGTTAGAATTAATAAAACAACGAAGGGAGCTGAAACAGAAAGGAGATGAATGCGATAACAGCAGGATGAAGTATAAATCTTTAACTCGAGAAATAAGAAAGAACACAAGAAAGGACAAAAATCAATATATACAAGATCGCTGTACCAGAATAGAGCAATATCATAAGGCTGGAAGAGATTATGAAATGTTCAAAGAAATGAAGTTATTGACAAGAAATGTTCAACCTCAATTGAATTTTATCTGTGACAAGATGGGAAATACCTTAACAGAATCTAGGCAAATTCTAGAAAGATGGCAGGAGTACTGCAGTGGAATGTATGATATGAGTGACAGTGAGGATATGAATGAGATACATGAGCCAATGACAGCAGAGACAGAACCTGAACCCTCATTAGATGAAATTGCTTGGGCTATAAAGAACCTGAAGAATGGTAAATCACCTGGATGTGATGAGATACCAGCTGAACTAATTAAAGCGGGAGGAGAAGAAAGCATACACATATATCATGCATTATATACAAAGATTTGGAAATATGGTATATGGCCAAAAGATTGGAAGAGAACTATCTTCATTCCAATACCAAAAAGGGCAACCTGAAATTATGCACCAACTATAGAACTGTTGCCCTGATAAGTCATGCAAGTAAAATTCTACTAAAAGTCAAAATGCGACGACTTAGTAAGAAAATGGAAGAAGAGATTAACGTAGTTCAAGCTGGATTTAGACAAGGAAGAGGAACAAGAGATCACATATTCAACATGCGTTTAATAATAGAGAAGTGCAGAGAATTTAATGTAAACCTATTCTCATGTTTTGTGGATTATTCAAAGGCATTTGACTGTGTACAGCATCAGAAACTTTGGGAAATCATGAGGAATATGGGCTTTCCATCACATGTAGTACAACTCATAAGAATGCTCTATCTAGACCAACAAGCAGCAGTTAGAATAGATGGCGAGACATCAGATTGGTTTGACATCAAGCAAGGAGTCCGTCAGGGCTGCGTGCTGTCACCCTATTTGTTTAACCTGTACGCCGAAAATATAATGAGAAATGTAAGAGATGATATAAACAGGGAGCTATATGATGCCCTAAATATCGGCGGTCATGACATGCCAGAGATTCGATATACTGATGATACAGTATTACTATCCACAACACAGAATGGCATAGAAAACCTAATAGCCTCAACCCAATTGAATAGTGAAAATCACAACTTATATCTTCATCATCATCATCATCATCATCATCATCATCATCTTCCACTTCTGCCGTCAAGCGTCGTGGGGAGGAATAATTTGCGTTCCAGCGCCCGGTGGACAGCACTGGATAGTGTCATTCCGTGTGGTTGTACAATGTCTCTGATGTCGTCAATCCATTTTCTTCTTGGACGTCCTCGTGGTCTCGTCGCAGATGATCTTTGATGTAAGGCCAGTGATGGCAGTTGCTGATGTTGCATTCTAACGACATGGCCAAACCACTTGATCTTCTGTCTTTCAATAAATGTGGCACAAGGTGTTGATCCCACAGTCTGTCTGATAGTAGCATTTCTTACTCGGTCTCGGATTGTTAAGTTGGCAGCTCTCCTCAGGCATCTCATTTCGCAGGTGTTGATTTTGCGAAGGTGTAATTTGGATAAAGTCCAGGTTTGAGATTGATAGCATAGGGATGGTGTGAATATGCTGTTTATTATCTGTCGTTTTGCGGACATGGGTATGTTTGGATGCTTCAGTAAGGGTGATAGTTGATATGTAAGTGCACTAGCTTTTTGACATCTGATTTCAATTTCTCTGTCCAATCTGCCATCTTCTGTGATCATACTTCCAAGGTATTTGAATTCTTTAACTTGTTTCAGAGGTGTGTTATTTATCTGTATACTTAGTGGGCCTGGCGATCAGCTAACTTGCATTACTTCGGTTTTGGCTGTGTTTATACTCATATTGTATCTGCTGCAGGTTGAACTCAGATTAGTAATATGATTTTGTAGTCTGCCCTCATCGCTGTAAAACAGGCACTGATCGTCTGCAAATAGAAGTTCATTTATTTCCTGTGGATCAGTTGTTTCATCTGGAGTAAAGAGTTCTAAATTTTCTGAATCTGTTCTGTCGAGACTTAATTCTTTGGAAATTCTGTCCATGTAGATATTGAATAGCAGAGGAGAGAGCACACATCCCTGTCTCACTCCTGTATTGACTGTGAACGTATCTGAATAACCTTCTTGTGTTCTTACTGCACTTTGGTTCGAGTGGTACATGGCAATGATGTTTTCTAGCAGTTGCCCTTCTATCCCATAGTCTTCAAGAATGGTCCATAATTTGTATCTGTCTACTCTATCGAAAGGCTTTTCCTGATCCACAAACACAATATTCTGCTGGTCACTATGTTCGATAGTTTTTTCACAAATTTGTCTAAGTGTAAATAATGCATCAGTGCAACTTTTACCTTTCCGAAAACCGAATTGTGCTTTGCTTAACTGTTGTTCAACTATTGGTCTAGCTCTTTGTTCCAAAAGTTTTGCATACATTTTCCCTATATGGCTCAGGAGTGATATACCTCTGTATGTTTCGCACTCTCTCATATTGCCTTTCTTTTTCCATATTGGTACTATTATTGCCTGTTGCCAATCATCTGGGACTTTTCTTTCTTCCCATGCTATGTTAAAAAGTCTTGTTAGCCATTTAACTCCTGTTTCCCCACAGGCCTGAATAGCTTCTGTGGTTATTCCATCTGGACCTGGTGATTTGTTTTTAGGACTTTTCTGTATAACTGCTTTGACTTCTGCAGGTATGAAATTTGGTTCTTGCTGTCCCTGGCATTTAGGCACAAAAGTGAGGTTTTCTATGTTATGTGTGGGGTTAAGTAGTTCTTGAAAGTATTCTGCCCACCTTGCTAGTCTTTGTTGTGGATTAAATATCGATATGCCTCTTTTGCTGTTTATGATGGTGGTTGGGTTGTAAGATGCATCTCTGTTTCTCATTGTGGTGACACGTTTATAAAATTCTCTTGGGCAGTCTTTGCTAAGGGTCGCCATCTGTTCACCGTATATTCTCCAGAATTCATCTCTAGATGCTCTAATTGTTCGTTTGGCATTACGTCGTGCTATTCTATAAGTAATATAGTCCTGTTCAGATTTAGTTGTGATTCACTTTTTGAATGCTACCTTCTTTTTGAGTATGCTATCTTTAACTTCGTTGTTCCACCAGGCTGTTCTTAATCTTTTGTCCTGCCCTACTTTCTTTGTTCCACATTTATTTTTCAGTGTGTCGAGCATGGCAGCCTTGAAACATGTCCACTTATATCTTAACATAGCAAAAACAAAGATAATGCATACAGATAAAACTACTATGGAAGAAAGAAATATACATTAATGGGGGGAAATTGGAGGTGGTGGAAAATTTTGAATATCTTGGGTCATTGATTACCAATAACGGTGACACAATGAAAGAAATTAAACGGCGACTATCCATTGCTCTTCAAAGACTAAAACAGCTGAATACATTATGGAGTGGGACAGAAAGAACTACAAAAATTAGATTTTTAAGAGCATGCATCTATCCCATTGCAACATGCGCCTGTGAGACATGAACACTTACTAAACAAGCTGAACAGCGCATAAACGCCTTTGAATATAAATGTTATAGACGAGTTCTAAGAATATCTTGGGTAAAGAAAAGAACAAATGCATCCATACTTCAAGAGTTGAATATTGAGGAGGGTTGGCTATTAAAGGCGATAAAACAAAGAAAATTGAAGTATTTTGGTCACTCGAAACGTCACGACAGTTCGGAGAGAACAATAATGGAAGGGTATATGCCTGGGAAGAGAGGAAGAGGAAGGCCAAAGAGAAGATGGGTGCAGGATGTGGCGGATGATCTCCAGCTGAGTGTATCAGACGCGGGACATCTTCATGATCGAGAGGTTTTCCGGAAGGTTGTTATAGAAGCGAGGTTCTGCAAAGGACATGCTACTGAATGAATGAATGAGTGTATGTTCGCCGGTCTCTCTGGCCGAGGAGATACACCACTTTCTCCGTAATTCCGTTTATCACGCAAGAGTCTCGTAGCGGGCGAGAACTGGGAGCGGTTCGTTGCCTTACAGTGAATCCACATATAAAAGCATTGTCACTCGTAATACTGAACACTAACTGATCTCACCTGATAACAGGAAATAAAATCACGTAGGTCAGTGAACGTTTCCACACATTTTTAATTGTGCGTTGTAGAATGATAAGATTCAATATATGTAGAACATAGATCGCCCTTGACACAGGGTCGGTATCTATTTAAAATATCTACGAATGATCCTACCTAACTCTGTCATGTTCACCTTGACGTCGAAGTTTTCCAGTCCACAGTCCCGTCGTTCGGAATTCGCCTAGGTTTCTGTTCCCAGTCCTTCTATCAATGGCTTCTTATCAACAAATTCCTCGTCCTGTCGTTCACTTGCAGATCCTCATATCATTGCATCCAGATATCCACTTGACACAGAATTTGGAAAACACAACCGCTTGATAACACGGCTTCACAACGTCTGTCTTTTTGTTGTCCTATGACGTCTCCCTTGGTTGCCTTGTTCGTCATCCACTTTGGTGCATCCTCATGCAAAATCCCTTTATCCTTTTTCTGTATCTACTTTTGGCGTGCTCGTCATATGGTATTCGTCCCCCGCTGGTGACTTGCGGGATAACTGAGCCGGCCGCTCAGAAAGCTATGGCAAACTACTGAGCGTAATCTTGCCAAGAAATCAACAGACAGCTGAAAGATGCTGCTGTTGACAGCGATGTCCTGTAAAAGGATATGCGAAATAAAAAAAAATAAAAAAAAAAAGTGTATGTTCAGCCGGTCTCTCTGGCCGAGGGGTTACAACACTTTCTCCGTAATCCCGTTTATCACGCAGAGTCGTAGCGGGCGAGAGCTGGGAGCGGTTCGTCCCCCGCTGGTGACTTGCGGGATAACAGAGCCGGCCGCTCAGAAATCAATGGCAAACTACTGAGCGTAATCTTGCCAAGAAATCAACAGACAGCTGAAAGATGCTGGTGTTGACAGCGATGTCCTGTAAAGGGTATGCAAAAAAAAAAGTGTAAGTTCAAGATGTTGCCGTTTATTTGTAAAGTTTCATTGTGTGCTACGGAGCATTGTCACATGTCAGTTTTTGAATGACATGTGAAATTTAATTTCTTACAAACTCGTGAAAAAGGCTGGTAGCGGTACTATTTACTTACATACATGATTCCCACGTTCGCCGGAATAACATATGATGATATGTTGCATTTTAAACCATTCGTAACATTTATTCCAATAGACCCTACGGTGTAGGGTCTGAAATATAGTCTTTAGACTCATTATATTGCTCCTCTCCACGGAAATTTTTTTTTTGCTCAATATGTTTGTTGTTTATCGAGTACAAGGAAATGTACCCTTCAAAAATGGAAATGAAAAATAAGGTTAACTCATATACACGGTAATGATATATCAATAACTATAGATAACTCAAATTTAGGTTTAGAAAATAAAAATATTTCTAAACATGTAATTGCAATTTTTTTGCTATCCTATAATAGGTAATAGTTTACAAAGAATTCATTTTTACCACATGTCTTTGTAATTAAATAACTAAGCGGCTTATAATGCTGCTTGATTGTTCAATTTTATGTCACTATGATTTTATTCTATTTATTCTGTGGGTATTGTCCCTTGCAATAATTAATAGTTGTGTTATTTCCCTTGTTATCGTTGTCGTAAATGATTTGTCACATCCCTAATGACACTAATGTCATATGCTTCATTGTTTTATTGAAGTCAATCAATGGTTTGTCCCGTTAGGAATCATCTTGGTCTACTGGTAGTCAGTCCTTATCTATTGTCTATGTCCACTGGTTAATATAGTTGTCACGTCTCTGTAAATATCATCCCTAATTCTTTGTATTGTTATGTCCCTTAGACATTACAGTTCTTTGTAATTTGATTGTGCCGCCCTCCCTGGCCTATGAGTTAGCGACTTTCTCTGTAATCCGGTATACTCACGTGAGTAACGTGACGTTCCCGAGAATCGGTGGCGGTTCTCGCTGCGTCGGTAACTTACAGGATATGTGAGCCGGTCGCTCAGAAAGCGATGGCAAACTACCGAGCGTAATCTTGCCTAGAAATCAACAATCAGCTGAAAGATGCTGATGTTGACAGCGATGTCCTGTAAAAGGATATGCGAACCACCAAAAACTAAAAAAAAAATTGTAATCCGTAATCATTATCGTATTTATGTGTCTCTAACATTGATATAATTATGTCACAGTAATTGTTATGTGCTGGCTTCCTGGCCAAGAGGTTAGCAAATTTTCTCCAACGTGACGATGGTGAGAATCAGCAGTGGTTCGAATCGCGTCGGTAACTTACGGGGTATGTGAGCCAGCCGCTCAGAAAGCAATGGCAAACTACTAAGCGTAATCTTGCCAAGAAATCAACAATCAGCTGACAGATGCTGATGTTGACAGCGATGTCCTGTAAAGTATATGCAAACATTTCTTTTATTTATTTTATTAGAAGGAAACCCGGACAGTGCCGCGCGTAAATAACAGTAAAATATTTCGCCCCAGTGCTGTTGCTCAATATGTTTGTCGTTTCTCGAGTACAAGGCAATCTACATTTTTTTTTTATAATACTTTTATTGAGTGTTAAAGTCGTTGCGAAATAAAAGGCGAAAGATTTATTCGTTTGTGAAGAGAAACCAGAGTAACAATTTATTCGATCAGATGGCAAATATCCCTCAAAGTCGTGCAGGTTGTTTATACTATTGTTACATTGCATTATACCTAATCTAAAATATACGTAATAAAGAAACAAAATATGTCACCCACTTATAATCTTCATATTAGAACCATCATGATAGCATTCAAGTGTCAGATTCCAGTATGAGTTATTCAACAGCAACATTTTCAATCAAATCATCCGAAACAAACTCCGAAGAGGCATGTCCCTTCTTAACAGTTAAATAAATATTATGCCCATTTATTTTACGGATAACAACTTCCCCGTCCCCTTCTCTCCCCTCCCCTTCTTATCTATCTCGCGCGCGCGCGCGCGTGGGAGTGAAAGGACACAAAAAGGACGTCGGTTTTATGACTTCATTTCGGATCTTGTCAGTTTTTCCTCCTCAAAATATTATGAAATGATAAATCGTATTCAGTATTTTTAAAGATAATTTCCTAACAATGGACAGCACTTTGCATATTTCAGAAATGAACTCATCGTCGGGATTTTAATCTTCTGTATAATTTAATATCAGTTGGTCTATGTTATGCAAAATTGGCATATGATGAAAACATTTAGAAGAGAGTGTTGTTATTAGAAGAAGAAGAAGTTAGTCGACAGATCATCCTCATTGCACATCGAACCATTCAGTCCATAAGTGCTCGGATCCCCTCCTCAGCAAATCCCGCAGCGTGTAGCGGCTAACGACGCCAGTTCTGTGTTGGTTTATCAATCTTCTTTGGCTTCCTGCGTAGTGTTCTTGTTTGGCCACACCTCTTTTAATTTGCTGTTCTCGCAGTCTGCCCATGGTTGTAAATTCACAGTCATCACTTGGTTCTCGCAAAAGGCTTACTTCTCATAGGGCATTCAGAATGTCAGCCTGGTCCATGGCGCGTCCGCCTTCCACAGTAGCGTTACCTGCGAGCTTGTCAGCCCGCTCATTCCCTTGTACTCCTGCATGCCCTGGCACGAAGATGAAACTAATCTTTGCCAGCCAACCCCGCTCCAGAGACAGCAACCATTCTCTTCGGATTCCCCTCCTCTCTCCCCCCATCTCAATCCTCTTGAGCATGTTCATTGAGTCGCTAAGGAAACATGTCCTAGTGAATGTCTATGTCTCGAGCCATGTTATTGCTTTACTTACTGTCATGACTTCCATAGTCAGGCTACTTGTGGTCTCAGCAGAAGCACCAGAGTCCTCCTTCACAATTCTCCCTCCGGCCTGAGCCGTAAAGGCCCATGAGCTTCTCACATGTCGGACGACCGACCCATCTGTGTAAATGACAGCATCACCATCTAGCGAATTCTCGAAAATCAACGCTTGTACGTCCTCCCCCACAGCTGCCGGGTTTTCTTGTCTGCATTTTCTGTCTAGTTGGATGCAAACTGAAAAGGATGTGCAGAAATCTGTTGGCACTTGTACCCACTCCTCGCCAGGTTCTAAGTCCTCAAGTGAACACACCTGTTGAAGAATGTCTTCAGCTTGACCCATCCACGACAGCCCTCTTTTTAAACTGCTGCCCTTCACCTTCATAATTTCACTATGCAGTGGATGTTGTGTGTTTGCGTTAACTCTGAGGTAGGCGTGAGCTCTGCAGATTTGTATTCTGTCTTCAATGGTTGGAAAATCAAGAAGGTAGCGCATCGCCCTGCATGCTGTATCTCTTGTATATCCAAGAATAATGCGCATAGTTTCATTCTGTATCCTTTTCATCCTTTCTATCTGCTTACGGCTGAGAGTCAGGATTGCCTTCGCATACTCAAAAACGGACATGACCAGCCCTTCTTATAGAAGACATAGATGGCGCTGCTCACAGTTTGCTGCCGCCATCACCCGCATCGCAACCAAACCCCGCTTGGCCTTTGTTATCACCTGGTTTATGTGCTCATTATAAGCAAGGCTTCGGTCAAACCGTATCCCCAGGTAATTCATTGCCTGCGTTCTTTCCACAGTCTCTGAACACAGATTTACAGTTGGTGTTGGAGTGTTGACAACATGATTATTCAACGAGAACCAAGTCACTGTTGCCTTTGTTGGGTTGACCATTGCCCCAGTCTCAACACACCAAGTACTTATGCGATTGAGTTCGGTTTGTAGTTCCACAGCAACCTGCTATCTATCCTTACCCTGACGATAACCTAAAACATCATCGGCATGTGACAATGTCCTGCCAGGTCCAGTGATCTGCTCACTGGTGATTCTCACTGTGTAGGCGTTGAACAGTACCGGAGATACAGGTGATCCCTGTAGTAGGCCAGGATATATTGTTGTTGGTTCCGACGTCCAACTGCCACATCTAAAAACTGCTTTCCTTTGGAAGAGGGCTGCAGCGATCCAACTAAGAAGGAATTGACTTATTTTGAGTTCAAGAAGCTGAAGCATTAAAAAATCCAATGGTACTCTGTTGTACGCGTCCTCAAGATCAATCGCTGCAGCAAAGGTTTCAATGCCTGAGTGGAAACCTTCATAGACATCATGGGCAAAAACTGCTGCATTGGTCCAGGTTTCTCTTTTTGGACGGTGCCCACCCAGGGTATGTGGGAAAACACCTTGCCTCTCTAGCTGGCTTGATATCTTCCTGGCAATTAACTTCTCCAGCAGCTTGCCTATTGTATTCTGCATGGTTATAATTCGATATCCCTGAATTTTTGTGTGGTCTTTGCCAGGCTTCGGCAAGGGAATAAGATAGCTGTGTAAATACTCCTCATTGATGCTAGCACTTTCTATACTGTTGTTGTACATGTCTGCTAGTTCCTCTAGCTCGTTGTCGGTACACCTATTGATGTCGTTGTATCTTATGCCATCTGGCCCTGGAACGCTGTTTTTTGACCGTCGAAGCACAGCCTTGATTTCTTTCACTGTCACTGTGTCTTCATCCGAAATGTTCTGGGGCTTGCACCTGTCTGATGTGACCTCCTTGGCAAGATTTCGGCCTCTCATGCCTGTCTGGTTGCTTTGGTCTAGATAGCGTTCAAAGAGGGCATTGCCCTTGTCCTCGTCAGTCCTCTGCCAGATGAGGTCAGCACCTTGGAAGTCAGAAATGCTCTTATTCTTGACTACCCCGCTTATGCTTTTATGTAGTCGCCAGAACAATTTCAGTGACTTGTCTGTGCTTACTCTTTGACACACCTCTGCCAATTTTTAACTTTTAACCACCTTGACCAGTTTTATGAAATAGCTTACTTTTGTATGCATTTCTCTTTCTAAGTGCATGTAGGGACTGAGATGGCCAGCTCTGTTCTTCTTGGCATTTTGCCATCTCCTACAGCACCACGTTTATCCAACCACGCCTTCTCCACCTCAAGATTCCACCACGGTGGCTGCTCCCAGCTTTTTTTCCTGCCCTGAAGCTTTCTGCGCTTGTCACGTCTTATTTACTCACCACATCTTGCCCTGTACTGTCATACTGGAACGTCTTGACCGTTAGCTTGTGCTGCCTGGTTATGTCTTTCTCCATCAATATGCTGCAAGGGTGGTGGTCGCTGCCGTGGTGTCCTAGGACACTCCATCTACACACTGTAGTGAGTGAAGGAGAAACCAGCGCCAGATCAATAGCACTGTCCTCATCCCCTGGACGATTTGCTGTCCTGGTGACACAGCCTCTGTTGATACAAACCAGGTCAATGATTTCAAGTGCAGTCACGAGCTCCTCCTCCTGTGCGTTGGCGGACATGTTTCCCCATGATCTGCCTTTAGCGTTGAAATCACCACAGAAAATAACATTTCTCTCTTGACCTAATATGCCACTTAAGCACTGCCACTTCTGGGAATCCATACTCGCGTTGCGGGCCTTAACATTAACCACGTCAATGGTAATGGTAGACTGGATTGAACTCTTACCGCCTGTATTTGTATATCGTCACTGTCCCACCTGGACATGTCTAGCTCTGACGCCACCATGCTGTCGCGAATGAGAATCGCCATTCCCAGATGCCGTCTGTTGTAGAAGAAGAAGAAGAAGAAGAAGAAGAAGAAGAAGAAGAAGAAGAAGAAGAAGAAGAAGAAGAAGAAGAAGAAGAAGAAGAAGAAGAAGAAGAAGAAGAAGAAGAAGAAGAAGAAGAAGAAGAAGAAGAAGAAGAAGAAGAAGAAGAAGAAGAAGAAGAAGAAGAAGAAGAAGAAGAAGAAGAAGAAGAAGAAGAAGAAGAAGAAGAAGAAGAAGAAGAAGAAGAAGAAGAAGAAGAGTAGGAGGAGGAGTGAGAGGGGGAGGAAGGATAAGAATAAGAAGTGGGCTGTGATAACAATCTTTACTTTTCTGACCATGAGTAACATTCCCTACTACAGTATACACACAAGATGGCCAAGCCAGCCCCGCAGACACAACTTTGATGATAGCTGACGTACACATTTCTAGAGATAGTGAGTAGTGACCACACGCCCGTCCGACTGCCAGACCAGGGGTTATCTTTGCCCCAATTAGGAGTAATTTCATCTCACTATGAGAGAACTCCAGGAAAGTCGTTACATCTGATGGCCATGTTCAGGGATTTGTGGATGGGTAATGGATATAACAGTTAGTGTCATTTACGTATATCAGCCTCCCTGGTTACTGTCTGTCCGTCTGTCTGTTTACCTATAAGTATAAGTATGTCTGTCTGTCTGTCTATCTATCTATCTATCTATCTATCTATCTATCTATCTATCTATCTATCTATCTATCTATCTATCTATCTACCTATCTATCTATCTTTCTATCTATCTATCTATCCATCTATCTATCCATCTATCTATCTATCTATCTATCTATCTATCTATCTATCTATCTATCTATCTATCTATCTATCTATCTATCTATCTATCTATCTATCTATCTATCTATCTATCTATCTGTCTGTCTGTCTGTCTGTCTATGTGTCTAGATGTGAGGATGTCTGTGTGTCTGTGTGGGTGTGTATGTGAGGGGTGTGTGTAGGGGGGAATGTATGTGTGGAGAGGTTGTGTGTGGGGGATGTGTATGGGTTGATGGGTGATGTGTGGATCGGTGAAGGGGTGTGTAGTCGGTGGGAGATGTATGTGTGTGTGAGGGATGTGGGGGGGGGGATATTTGGGAGGATTATTGGAAGTATGTGGGTGTTGGTGGGTTGGGAGTGTGGGTAGGGAATGTGAATTTGGGTGGGTGAATGGGTGGGTGTGAAGGAGATTGTGTTGGTTGGGGGATGGGTGTGTATTAGGTGTGGGGGATGAGTGTGGGAGGGGGTGTCTGTGAATGGGATATGTGTGTGTGGGTGGGAGTGTGTGAGTGTAGATGGGGTAAATGTGAGAGGGTGGAGGTTGTATGTGTGGGTGGTGAGGATATTTGTAGGTGAGGGATGTGTGGGTGGGTGGTGAGATGTGTGTGTGGGTGTAAGATGTGTGGGCGGGGATGTGTATGAGGAATGCATGTGAGGGATGTGTGTGGGGGGTGTATTTATGGGTGGAGTTTTGTGTGGGAGGGGAGATGTGTGAAAGGTGGGGGAGATGTGGAATGTGCAGGTGGATGAAGGATGTATGTGAGGATGGGAGATGTGTGTTTGGCAGGGTGGTTGTGGTGTGTGTGTATGGGAGGGTAGATGAGTGATGCATGTGTGTGACGGGGAGGGCCCCGGCAGCATCAGAATTACACAAGTTTGGAAGGAATTAAAAAGCCCACAATATGTTTCTGTCATTTTCTAAAAGAATAAACGTCCACCATAAAATGATAGAAATGCAAGAGGATTGAAAACAAGAGAAAAATACATTTTGACCACGCACGCCCCATCATTTCTGTAATGCTAGGTCTGAGAAAGCTTTGATGTCCAGATCAAACGTAAAACCCAGACACCACGGCACCAGTCGGCGGGCGCTATCAAAGGTTGAAAACTCATTGTTTTCAGTACAAGGGAAGAGAAAGACAAAGTGTGAAATCTAGGCTGGGGCCGACGTTGATACATCGCGGAGCCAGTCAGTTGAGATTGACGTGTTAGTTTACAATCCTGCGGTTGAAATAGGGACTGACACCTAACACCTTACGTTTAACAGGACCTCACGTGTGAACCAGCCACGGCAGAATAGGAGATAAGAGCCAGACTTTGCTGAGATAGAAAACGTTTGTACTTGCCGCAACAAGCGAGTTCAGCGGACAGACGGGTGATTGTAAGACGGCAATATAATGCAGGCCTTACACCCCGCGTAACCCAGGAGATAAAGCTTGTTAATTCCTGGGAAAGTGAGGAGGCACCAGCAGATTGGAATGTAGGTATGACGCAACGTCTGTTGCATGGGCCAAAGCATTGTTTCAGACACCTGGCGGAACATCAGTCAATTTGATTGACAGATGAAACTACCGTGCACAGGAATGTAGGAGGGGTGAAAAGAATTTGGGACTTAATCCATCTCGGTAACTCATCCTACATGAAATAGAATAGGCGGCGTTAATGAATAGGGGACATACTAATTAGCCCGCGTGGAAACTAGCCAGGAACGGAGAGAATAAAACTACGAGCAGGGACAACAATCCTCAGACGCAAACTCACGTATAGCAAAAGGATACCTACTGGAGAAATACTATCATTTCGTTCTGTTTGACTTCTGTACGAAGTTTTATTATGGAATTTCCACAACTATAAAACCCAGGTAATACCATTACTCTGATTAGTTTGTCTGCTAGTCTGAAGGCTTGTGTAGTTTCCTGTTTCTACATATTCTCCCAAACTTTACACTCGTGGATTTTCTTTGTACTTAATGTTCCCGTTCTAGCTTTACGATTTCACTGAGAACTAAATTCTTCTTTCATTCACTACTTGGTTGTCTGATTTGTTGTATGTGATAATTTGGAGAAATCCATTATCCAAGCTACATGAGCGTGTGGCTTATGCATGTACAGGAGATACATTTAGATTCATCCTGTATGATGTTAAACATTGGGGAGACTGACTACTTAGGAGAATTTCCTGAGAGCTACCAGTCTCTTGATAGCGTCCACTTAACATTGATTATTTGGACCAACACTTTGAGTGCCTACCAAGATTGTGGTGAAACCACTTGGTTTGAGGAATGGCACCAGTTCACCTTGTCTGCATGATGTCTGCATGAGGACAGACATGACTTAGGACATTCAATATCCCAGACAGATTCAGGGAAGGCATTTAATGTTCGACAGGACTGTGGGACCAGCCCTTCCGACAAGACAGTATGAATGAATCAGAAAGGGAAAGAGTAAGTGAGGTGAACTTATATGGGAAACACCCCATTACATAAATGTATGTGATGATGTATGTTTTGAGCTATAGATGTTCTAAATGGTTTTATGAATATATACATATATATTTATTTATTTAGAACTGATATATGTTTATGTAACATGCCATCATATATCATCATACCATCATATATTATGACTTGAATGTATGTTATATGAATGTATAGACATATGTGTTTGAGATGTGTAGACGTAGATACTACCCATCTCCGTTCGTTTCATTCCAGATCTCTTAGGAGCAATGGACAGTCAACAACCCATATCAGGAAGTGACTTAGCCTTGTGAAGGGACCAATTTGGACTCCTTCAATCTGACAGTGAACTGCGTCTCACTGGGGGAAGCATGACCTATGTGACCTCTTAAGTTACGCATACCATAATCATCATCATTATCATATGATCATCAATAGCAATAATAAACACAGTTGTTGTATTTTAAACTCAGTTGTCTGTATACATTCTAAATGTTGATAAATGTTTGTGTAGTTTAAATATGTACACACATTTGGAGAACATTTAGTGGGGGTTCACACATATTGTCCAGAAGTAGGAAGTTATGTCAGGGAGGGACCTTGCCTATGCAGTCATAAGTAACCAGATTACGTTACATAGCTTAACTCATCCTTTCTCACTTCTGGTGATACCAAGTACAGCCAAATCTATATAGATATATTCTATCTTCAACGAGCCACTTCTTGGCTGTTTTCTTTAGTATCAGGGACAGTGTCTTAAATCAGCATAACAGACATTTGTTCCACATTTTCTCTCTGGGATCTGGAGTGGTAATTAGTCCCTTCTGTGTGAAAGGTGGGGGAGATGTGGGATGTGCAGGTGGATGAAGGATGTATGTGAGGATGGGAGATGTGTGTTTGACAGGGTGGTTGTGGTGTGTGTGGGTGGGAGGGTAGATGAGTGATGCATGTGTTAATGGGCGGGTGGGTGATGTGTGGGTGTGAGTGGTTGATGGATGAGTACGTGAGTGGGTGGATGTGTATGCGAGATGAGTATATGGTTGGGGATGTGTGTGTTTGTGGGAAGATGTGTGCGAGCGGCGGATGTGTGTGGGTGGGGTATATGTGGGTGATGGAGTGTGGGTGGGTGGGAGGTGTGTGTTTTGGGGTGTTTATGGGTGGGGGATATGTGTGGGCATGTGGGGAGATGTATTTGTGGGTTAGGATTTGTGTGTAGATTGGGGTATGTGTAGTTGAGAGGTGGCGGATATTGGGTGGGTGAGTGGGTGTAGGTTGGCTGATATGTGTGTGTGGGTGGGTGCGGAAAATTGTGAGGATGCGAGATGTGGATAGGTGCGGGATGTGTGGGTTGACGGGGGTATGTGTGTGTGGTTTTGTAATGTGTTTTTTGCTGCGTGGTTGCGAGGGTATGGGTGGGTGGTGGAGAATATGTGGGTGGGTGTGTGCATGTCGGTTATGGGATGGGTGGGGGATGTATGTGTGGGTGGGTGGCGGCATGTATTTTTGCCTGAGTCTGTGTGAGTGCGTGGAGGTATGTGTGGGTTGGTGGGGGTTGGGGGATGTGTGGGTGGCTGCGGGATGTGTGGGTGGCTGCGGGGTGTGAGGGTGGATGGGGGATGTATCTCACAACATTGCAATATGCACTGTTTATGTTTACAACTTTCATTTGACAATGTTTTTATTTTTTTTCCCATGTGAATGTACCATGCGTAATATGCATTGTTTATGCTTACAAAATCCATTTGACAATGTTTTTTTCCCTATGTAAATGTAACATGCACATTTGTTGAATGAAAGATGAGTGATCGAAAGGGCCGAATGTAAGACGGGCCTGCGTTTTAAAATAAAGTTTGTTCTATCTATCTATCTATCTATCTATCTATCTATCTATCTATCTATCTATCTATCTATCTATCTATCTATCTATCTATCTATCTATCTATCTATCTATCTATCTATCTATCTGTCTGTCTGTCTGTCTGTCTGTCTGTCTGTCTGTCTGTCTGTAACTCTATGTTTCTGTCTATATAATCTGTATGTGTGTCTGTGTATCTGTAACTCTGTGTGTCTGTCTACCTGTAACTCTATGATACTGTCTATCTGTAAGTCTGTGTTTCTATCTATCTGTCTATCTGTAAGCCTGTCTGTGTGTCTGTCTATATAATCAACTAGCAGAGTTGTGCAGAACGTGGCTCTCGTCACAGACCACGGATTGTGTGCCCCTCTGAACGGAAGTGGTAAAGCTGCCTGCCTCGCGCTCCGATGGTTGTGGTTCGATTCCGAGCTACGTCACTGGATTCACGAGTGCAATTTTCCATGAGACTCCTGGGGGAGTTAGGGGGAGTGTGTCATCACTGGAGCTGCTGAGTTCGTTCTGTTTACAGCGCTGTCGGCAGACTGTATGTGGAAACAGATGGGGGACATGTGGGATAAACCCAGATGCAATTAATTTTAACCTCTTGCCATTTAACCTGTTTGTAAACTCACTATATATGTATGATTATATGTATGTATGTGGTGTATGTATGTGTACAAATATATGTGTATATGTACATAAGAAATCTTACAGAATGTACAAAAAGAGTGAGAGATAGACCGTGTTGAAGATCCATTGCAGCCAACCTTTATTGTGGAGACGGCATCTGATTGACTGGCATATGTACATCAGTCTATAATTTTGTCAATACACTCAACCATCACCCATCATTATCTTCATCTATCCTTCCCTCTGGGAAGAACAAAATGTCAGAAGGACCTCCGTTCGAAATTCTTAACCCTGTGAAAATAAAGTTCGTTCCTTCTATCATTTGTCTGCTCAGCCACTGCTCAATTCACCACAAATTGCCATTAACTTGCTGCACTCACGCACAGCTCCATACCGTCTGATTTCACGTACACACATTGTCTGAAACAACACTCCAATTAGTACACTTTGCGCATACTTGCAATGTAGGTTTGGTGGCTTCCTGAAGCCTGTAATAACTAATATCAGCCCGACGCTGGTGTTCCTGGCCAGCCTCAGTCATGTAGTTCGGTCAACTAATGAGTCATCTGTCAGGCTTCCACTTCACCAAAAGTGCGCAGTTTTCGCTTTGAGTAACTTTTAATTTACGTCCTTGAGAAAAAATGAATCGATGCAGACATTAAAATTTGGTTTCCCATGATACTAATAGAAAGATCAACAGAGACACAGAAAGATATAAATTTGTGCTTCATAGATTATATCAAGGCATTTGATAAAGTAAACCATGATGAACTGATTAAAATCTTGGAAGATATCAAACGTTATGAGAAAGATCTCATAATAATAAAGAATGTTTACTGGAACCAAGTAGCAGCAATTAAAATGAGTAATATAGTACGCAATTATGAACAAATAAAGCCAGGAGTACGATAGGGATCTGTTTTGTCACCGGTTCTCTTTTCCCTCTCTAGTGAAGTAATAATGAGAGAGATCAAAGAGAAGTCATGAATACTAATAGGAGGTTATAATGTAAACAATATACGCTATGCAGATGGTACATTATTGATGACGAATAATGCAAAAGATCTATAATTGTTGAACATTCTAGTAACAGAGAATGTAGAGAAAGGACTAAACTTGGACCAATAACAATGGTGATATTAAAGAAAAACGTGATACCAAAATATGAAATGGAAATAGAAGGGAAAATTATCAACCGAGTGGGTAATTTTAAAAACCTAAGAGCATTTATATTAACAGATGGAAGGTGCACAACATAGATTAAGAACAGAATAGGGAAAGCAAAAGCTGCATTTCAGAAAATAAAATGTATCTTATGCAAAATTTACTATCACTGAGTGTACGAAAGAGACCGCTGAAGTGCTATATAGAACGTGTTTTGCTGTAAGGCAGTGAATCTTGGAATGTCATTCATTCATTCCTTCAGTAGCTTGTCCCTTGCAGAACCTCGCTCCCATAACAACCTTCCGGAAAACCTCTCGATCATAAGCAAGATGTCCCGCGTCCGATACGCCCATCTGGAGATCATCCGCCACATCCTGCACCCATCTTCTCTTTGGCCTTCCTCTTCCTCTCTTCCCAGGCATATACCCCTACATTATTGTTCTCTCCAAACTTTCGTGACGTTTCAAGTGACCAAAATATTTCAACTTTCTTTGTTTTATCGTATTTAATAGCCAACATTCTTCAATATTCAGCTCCTGAAGTATGGATGCATTTGTTCTTTTCTTTATCCAAGATATTCTTAGAACTCGTTTATAACATTTATATTCAAAGGCATGTATGCGCTGTTCAGTAAGTGTCCAAGTCTCACAGGCGTATGTTGGAAAGATGCTTGCTCTTAAAAATATAATTTTTGTAGTTCTGTCTGTCCCATTCCATAATTTATTCAGTTGTTTTAGTCTTTGAAGAGCAATTGATAGTCGTCGTTTACATTCTTTCATTGTGTCACCGTTGTTGGTAATCAATGACCCAAGATATTCAAAATTTTCGACCACCTCCAATTTTTCCTCATTAACATATATTTCTTTCTCCAGAGTAGTTTTATTTGTATGCATTAGCTTTGTTTTTGCTATGTTAAGATATAAGTTGTGATTTTCACTATTCAATTGGGTTGAGGCTATTAGGTTTTCTATACCAGTCTGTGTTGTGGATAGCAATACTGTATCATCAGAATACCGAATCTCTGGTATGTCATGACCGCCGATATTTAGGGCATCCCTGTGCATATCATCTCTTACATTTCTCATTATATTTTCGGCGTACAGGTTAAACAAATAGGGTGACAGCACACATCCCTGACGGACTCCTTGCTTGATGTCAAACCAATCTGGTGTCTCGCCATCTATTCTAACTGCTGCTTGTTGGTCTAGAGTCTAGATAGAGCATTCTTATGAGTTGTACTACATGTGGTGGAAAGCTCATATTCCTCATGATTTCCCAAAGTTTCTGATGTTGTACACAGTCAACTTCCTTTTAATAATCCACAAAACGTGAGAATATGTTTACATTAAATTCTCTGCACTTCTCTATTACTAAACGCATGTTGAGTATGTGATCTCTTGTTCCTCTTCCTTGTCTAAAACCAGCTTGAACCATGTTAATCTCTTCTTCCATTTCCTTACGAAGTCTTCCCATTATGACTTTTAGTAGAATTTTACTTGCACGACTGATCAGGGCAACAGTTCTATAGTTGGTGCATAATTTCAGGTTACCCTTTTTTGGTATTGGAATGAAGATAGTTCTTGGAATGTAAATGAACAAATTAGGAAGAACTTGGATGCCATAGAGATGTGGTTCCTAAGACGAATGTTGCGAATTCCTTGGTCATGTTATGAGAAGAGAGGCATTGGAAAACATCGTGACGACTGTAAAGATCGATGGGAAGAGAGGCAGAGGCCGACCAAGAGAAATGATGCTGGATGGATTGAGACGGTGACATGGAGGAATATCAGCAGCAGAACTGATCCAGCACACCAAAGACCGAAATGTGTGGAGAAACGAACGCCTACGCCAACTGGCATGACACTTGATGATGATGGTGTTATAACACACACACACACACACGCGCGCGCGCGCATGTGACCAAGAATGTCTTGTCAGCCGGAAGCTATAATAGCACTGCAGCCCCGTCTGCCCCTACAAGTCTGAATCTAATATGCAAGACAGAGATCATCAACGTGCACATGAAACCGGGATTATTCAATTCTCAGACTGTATTCCTTCTCCTGTATGAATGTGAGAGCAGGGCATCGACCCCAGCTGAGCAGCCACAGATCCAGGCTTTGGCATTCAAATGTTACATAAAACCACAATCAGTCAATACATCGTCTCCAAAATGTAGGTCGGCTGCAATGAAACTTTCCATTTCTTAATCTGGTTGTGCGCTCTGGCAGATTGCTATTCGTTTAATCTTGATAGTATCATCCTACTTGCAACGCTGTCTGCTTCTTGATGTTATCTTTTCATGTACATTGCTGCCCACCTCTTAAAGTTATCTTTCCACTTGTATCACTGTTTCTTGCTACAATCTTTCCACTTGTATCACTCTCTGCCTCTTACTACAATTGTTCCACTTGTATCACTCTCTGCTTCTTACTGCTTCTCTGCTTCTTAATGTGTGTGCGTGTGTGTGTGTGTGGGGGGGGGGGGGGAAGAGAGAGAGAGAGAGAGAGAGAGAGAGAGAGAGAGAAAGTGGGTGTCAGAGAGAGTGAGAGAGTGAATGTGTGTGTGCGCACGTGCATGCGTGTGTGTGGAGAGAGTGATTGAGCGAGAAATGGTGAGGGAATGTGTCAGTGCATGTATTCGTACGTGTATGTGTGAGAGTGAGTGAGGGAGTGTGTGCGTGCGTGCATTCATGCGTATATGTGAGAGAGTGTGATTGAGAGAGTGAGTGAGTGTGTGTGTGAATGATTGTGTGTGTGAGAGAGAGAGAAATTTAGTGAATGAGTGAGGAGTGAATGAGAGAGAGAGAGAGAGAGAGAGAGAGAGAGAGAGAGAGTGTGTGTGTGTGTGTGCCTCCCCCCCCCCTTCTCTCTGTGTGGGTGCATCACTATTTTTTACGTCACACACTGTTTATGTACACATTTTCCTCCATGTTTAACATTTTTATGAGACTGCTCACGACAATTGTCAGTGTATGTGTGTGAGTAAAGTGTGGGAGTTTGTTCATACTAGTTTCAATGCCCACGTGAGACATTTTGTATGTGTCTAGATGTGAGGATGTGTGAGTGTGTGTGGAGGATGTGTGGTTGGGAGTATGCGTTTGGATGGCTTGGGGTGTGTGGATGTTAGTGGGATGTGTGGATGGATGTGTGGGGGTGAAAGTAGGGGTGTGGGAATGGGTGTGGGGGGGGGGGGGGTGTGTATCGGTGGAGGATATGTGTATGGGACGGGTGCGGGGGTTGTGTGTTTGGGTGGGGGATATGTGTGGGTGGGTTGAGATGTGTGGATGGTTTGGGGAAGTATGTGTGGGTGGCAGGGTTGTGTGGGTAGGGGATTGTGTGGGTGGATTGGGGATGCAAGGGCGGGTGGGGAGAGGTATATGGTGTGGGGGTTTGGGATATGTGTGCATGGTGTGTGGGTGGGGGTATGTTTGTGGTGGTATGGGTAATGATATGTGTGTGGGTGGGGGATAGTGTGTGGTGTGGGGGATGTGTGTGATGGGTGTGTATGGGTGGGGGATATGTGTGGGTGAGTAGGGGATGTGTGGTGGATGGGGGAAGTATGTGTGGGTGGTGGGGGTGTGTGGGTGGGAGATGTGTGCGAGGATGGGGAATGTGTGGGTGGGGGTGTGTGAGTGGCTTAGGGATGTGAATGTGTCGGGGTGGGATGCGTGAGTGAGTGGAGGATGTGTGTGGGTATGGGTATTGTGATCGAGAGATGTTTGTTTGGGGGTGGGTGGGTGCATAGTGGAGGATGTGTGGGTGAGTGAGTGTGTTGGTGGATGGGTGGGGAATGTGTGTGTGGGTGGGGAGAGGTGTGTGGTGTGTTGTTTGGGGATATGTGTGTGTGGGTGGGGTTTTTTGTGGTGTGTGGGTGGGGTATGTGGGGTGGGTGGGTGTGGGTATCTGTGTGGGTGTGGGGATATTTGTGGTATGTGGGTGGAGGATATGTGTGTGGTGTGTAGGTGGGGATGTGTGGCGGTATGTGGGTGTGGGATGTGTTTGTGAGGGATATGAGTGTGTGCAGTGCATGGGTTGGGAATATTGCGTGGTAGGGGATGTATGTGATGTGTGGGTGGGGGGTGTTGTGGTGGGGGATTGGGTGGAGGATGTATGTTTGGGTGGTGGGGTGTGTGTGATTGGATTGGGGATGTATAGGCGGTTAGGGAGATGTGTGTGTGTGTGTGTGTGTGTGTGTGTGTGTGTGTGTGTGTGTGGGGGACATGTCAGTTGGTGGGGATGTGTGTGTATGGTTTGGGGATGTGTGAGTGGATGTGCTATGTGTGTGCGTGGGTGGGGAATATGTGATTGATGGAGGTGTGGCTGGGGGATGGGTGATTGGAGGTGTGGGTGTGGAGAGGATGTGTGGGTTAGGATGTGTATGCGGGTGGGCGTGGGATGTGTGGGTTGGTGGGGGATGTTTGTGGGTGGCAAGTATGTTTTGGTTGGGGGAACAGGTGAGGGCAGTGTGTATGGGTGGGGGATGTGCGGGAGGGGGATAGGTCGGTTGGTGGAGTATGTATGTGTCCCTGGGTGTGTGTGTGTGGGTGGGGTGATGTATGGGTAGGTGGGAGATGGGCCTCATAACATGGTAATTTGCCTTGTTTATGTTTACAACATTCATTTCACAATGTTTATTTTTCTTCCTATGTAAATGTATAATGCTGTTGATGAACGAAAGACGAGTGATTGGAAGGGCCGAATGTAAGACGGGCCTGCGTGCCCAATTTGTGACCCTTTTAAAATAAAGTTGATTTGATTTACCACTAGATGTTATCTTTCCACTTGTATCACTCTCTGCCTCTTACTACAATCTTTCCACTTGTATCAGTGTCTGCCTCTTGATGTCATATTTCCACTTGTATCAGTGTCTGCCTCTTGATGTCATATTTACACTTGTATCAGTGTCTGCCTCTTGATGTCATATTTCCACTTGTATCAGTGTCTGCCTCTTGATGTCATATTTCCACTTGTATCAGTGTCTGCCTCTTGATGTCATATTTCCACTTGTATCAGTGTCTGCCTCTTGATGTCATATTTACACTTGTATCAGTGTCTGCCTCTTGATGTCATATTTCCACTTGTATCAGTGTCTGCCTCTTGATGTCATATTTCCACTTGTATCAGTGTCTGCCTCTTGATGTCATATTTCCACTTGTATCAGTGTCTGCCTCTTGATGTCATATTTACACTTGTATCAGTGTCTGCCTCTTGATGTCATATTTACACTTGTATCAGTGTCTGCCTCTTGATGTCATATTTCCACTTGTATCAGTGTCTGCCTCTTGATGTCATATTTACACTTGTATCAGTGTCTGCCTCTTGATGTCATATTTCCACTTGTATCAGTGTCTGCCTCTTGACGTGATCTTTCCTTGTATATCACTGTCTGCCTGTCACGGTTATCTACATTCCACTTCTAAGACTATCTCTTCATGTTACTTTCTTATTTGTACCACTATCTCTTGTTGTTTTTTTACTTGTACCACTAGCTATCTCTTGATGTATCTTCTTACTTTACCACTGGTTATCTCGTGATGTCATCTTCTTACCTGTATCACTGTCAACCACTAGACGTTATCTTTCCTCTTGTACCACAGTCTACCACTAGATGTTATCTTTCCTATTACACCCCTGTCTGCCACTAGATGTTATCTTCCCTCTAGTACCTCTATCTGCCACTAGATGGTATCTTCCCTCTTGTACCTCTATCTACCACTAGATGTTATCTTCCCTCTAGTACCTCTATCTACCACTAGATGTTATCTTCCCTCTAGTACCTCTGTCTACCACTAGATGTTATCTTCCCTCTAGTACCTCTATCTACCACTAGATGTTATCTTCCCTCTAGTACCTCTATCTACCACTAGATGTTATCTTCCCTCTAGTACCTCTATCTACCACTAGATGTTATCTTCCCTCTAGTACCTCTATCTACCACTAGATGTTATCTTCCCTCTAGTACCTCTATCTACCACTAGATGTTATCTTCCCTCTAGTACCTCTATCTACCACTAGATGTTATCTTCCCTCTAGTACCTCTATCTACCACTAGATGTTATCTTCCCTCTAGTACCTCTATCTACCACTAGATGTTATCTTCCCTCTAGTACCTCTATCTACCACTAGATGTTATCTTCCCTCTAGTACCTCTATCTACCACTAGATGTTATCTTCCCTCTAGTACCTCTATCTACCACTAGATGTTATCTTCCCTCTAGTACCTCTATCTACCACTAGATGTTATCTTTCCTCTTGTACCTCTATCTACCACTAGATGTTATCTTCCCTCTAGTACCTCTGTCTACCACTAGATGTTATCTTCCCTCTAGTACCTCTGTCTACCACTAGATGTTATCTTCCCTCTAGTACCTCTGTCTACCACTAGATGTCATCTTCCCTCTAGTACCTCTATCTACCACTAGATGTTATCTTCCCTCTAGTACCTCTATCTACCACTAGATGTTATCTTCCCTCTAGTACCTCTATCTACCACTAGATGTCATCTTCCCTCTAGTACCTCTATCTACCACTAGATGTTATCTTCCCTCTAGTACCTCTATCTACCACTAGATGTTATCTTCCCTCTAGTACCTCTGTCTACCACTAGATGTTATCTTCCCTCTAGTACCTCTGTCTACCACTAGATGTTATCTTCCCTCTAGTACCTCTGTCTACCACTAGATGTCATCTTCCCTCTAGTACCTCTATCTACCACTAGATGTCATCTTCCCTCTAGTACCTCTGTCTACCACTAGATGTTATCTTCCCTCTAGTACCTCTATCTACCACTAGATGTTATCTTCCCTCTAGTACCTCTGTCTACCACTAGATGTTATCTTCCCTCATGTACCTCTATCTACCACTAGATGTTATCTTCCCTCTAGTATCTCTGTCTACCACTAGATGTCATCTTCCCTCTAGTACCTCTATCTACCACTAGATGTCATCTTCCCTCTAGTACCTCTATCTACCACTAGATGTCATCTTTCCTCTAGTACCTCTGTCTACCACTAGATGTCATCTTCCCTCTAGTACCTCTATCTACCACTAGATGTCATCTTCCCTCTAGTACCTCTATCTACCACTAGATGTTATCTTTCCTCTAGTACCTCTGTCTACCACTAGATGTCATCTTCCCTCTAGTACCTCTGTCTACCACTAGATGTCATCTTCCCTCTAGTACCTCTGTCTACCACTAGATGTTATCTTTCCTCTAGTACCTCTGTCTACCACTAGATGTTATCTTCCCTCTAGTACCTCTGTCTACCACTAGATGTTATCTTCCCTCTAGTACCTCTGTCTACCACTAGATGTTATCTTTCCTCTAGTACCTCTGTCTACCACTAGATGTTATCTTCCCTCTAGTACCTCTGCCTACCACTAGATGTTATCTTTCCACTTGTACCTCTATCTACCACTAGATGTTATCTTCCCTCTAGTACCTCTGTCTACCACTAGATGTTATCTTCCCTCTAGTACCTCTGTCTACCACTAGATGTTATCTTCCCTCTTGTACCTCTGTCTACCACTAGATGTTATCTTCCCTCTAGTACCTCTGTCTACCACTAGATGTTATCTTCCCTCATGTACCTCTGTCTACCACTAGATGTCATCTTCCCTCTAGTACCTCTGTCTACCACTAGATGTCATCTTTCCTCATGTACCTCTGTCTACCACTAGATGTTATCTTCCCTCTAGTACCTCTGTCTACCACTAGATGTTATCTTCCCTCTAGTACCTCTATCTACCACTAGATGTTATCTTCCCTCTAGTACCTCTGTCTACCACTAGATGTTATCTTCCCTCTAGTACCTCTGTCTACCACTAGATGTCATCTTTCCACTTGTACCTCTATCTACCACTAGATGTTATCTTCCCTCTAGTACCTCTGTCTACCACTAGATGTCATCTTCCCTCTAGTACCTCTGTCTACCACTAGATGTTATCTTCCCTCATGTACCTCTGTCTACCACTAGATGTCATCTTCCCTCTAGTACCTCTGTCTACCACTAGATGTCATCTTTCCTCATGTACCTCTGTCTACCACTAGATGTTATCTTCCCTCTAGTACCTCTGTCTACCACTAGATGTTATCTTTCCACTTGTACCTCTATCTACCACTAGATGTCATCTTCCCTCTAGTACCTCTGTCTACCACTAGATGTTATCTTCCCTCATGTAAATCTGTCTACCACTAGATGTCATCTTCCCTCTAGTACCTCTGTCTACCACTAGATGTCATCTTTCCTCATGTACCTCTGTCTACCACTAGATGTTATCTTCCCTCTAGTACCTCTGTCTACCACTAGATGTTATCTTCCCTCTAGTACCTCTATCTACCACTAGATGTTATCTTCCCTCTAGTACCTCTGTCTACCACTAGATGTTATCTTCCCTCTAGTACCTCTATCTACCACTAGATGTCATCTTTCCACTTGTACCTCTATCTACCACTAGATGTTATCTTCCCTCTAGTACCTCTGTCTACCACTAGATGTCATCTTCCCTCTAGTACCTCTGTCTACCACTAGATGTTATCTTCCCTCTAGTACCTCTATCTACCACTAGATGTCATCTTCCCTCTAGTACCTCTGTCTACCACTAGATGTCATCTTCCCTCTAGTACCTCTATCTACCACTAGATGTCATCTTTCCACTTGTACCTCTATCTACCACTAGATGTTATCTTCCCTCTAGTACCTCTGTCTACCACTAGATGTTATCTTTCCTCTAGTACCTCTATCTACCACTAGATGTTATCTTTCCTCTTGTACCTCTATCTACCACTAGATGTTATCTTCCCTCTTGTACCTCTATCTACCACTAGATGTTATCTTTCCACTTGTACCTCTATCTACCACTAGATGTTATCTTCCCTCTAGTACCTTTATCTACCACTAGATGTTATCTTTCCTCTTGTACCTCTATCTACCACTAGATGTTATCTTCCCTCTAGTACCTCTATCTACCACTAGATGTTATCTTCCCTCTAGTACCTCTGTCTACCACTAGATGTTATCTTTCCTCATGTACCTCTATCTACCACTAGATGTTATCTTCCCTCTAGTACCCCTGTCTAACACTAGATGTTATCTTTCCTCATGTACCTCTATCTACCACTAGATGTTATCTTCCCTCTAGTACCTCTGTCTACCACTAGATGTTATCTTCCCTCTAGTACCTCTATCTGCCACTAGATGTTATCTTCCCTCTAGTACCTCTATCTGCCACTAGATGTTATCTTTCCTCTTGTACCTCTGTCTACTACTAGATGTTATCTTTCCTCTTGTACCTCTATCTACCACTAGATGTTATCTTCCCTCTAGTACCTCTGTCTACCACTAGATGTTATCTTTCCTCTTGTACCACAGTCTAACACTAGATGTTATCTTTCCACTTGTACCTCTATCTACCACTAGATGTTATCTTCCCTCTAGTACCTCTGTCTACCACTAGATGTTATCTTTCCTCTTGTACCACAGTCTAACACTAGATGTTATCTTTCCACTTGTACCTCTATCTACCACTAGATGTCATCTTCCCTCTAGTACCTCTGTCTACCACTAGATGTCATCTTCCCTCTAGTACCTCTGTCTACCACTAGATGTTATCTTCCCTCTTGTACCTCTGTCTACCACTAGATGTTATATTTCCTCTTGTACCACAGTCTAACACTAGATGTTATCTTTCCACTTGTACCTATATCTACCACTAGATGTCATCTTCCCTCTAGTACCTCTGTCTACCACTAGATGTTATCTTCCCTCTAGTACCTCTATCTACCACTAGATGTTATCTTCCCTCTAGTACCTCTATCTACCACTAGATGTCATCTTCCCTCTAGTACCTCTGTCTACCACTAGATGTTATCTTCCCTCTTGTACCTCTGTCTACCACTAGATGTTATCTTTCCTCTTGTACCACAGTCTAACACTAGATGTTATCTTCCCTCTAGTACCTCTGTCTACTACTAGATGTTATCTTCCCTCTAGTACCTCTATCTACCACTAGATGTTATCTTCCCTCTAGTACCTCTGTCTACCACTAGATGTTATCTTTCCTCTTGTACAACAGTCTAACACTAGATGTTATCTTTCCTCTTGTACCACAGTCTAACACTAGATGTTATCTTCCCTCTAGTACCTCTGTCTACTACTAGATGTTATCTTCCCTCTAGTACCTCTATCTACCACTAGATGTTATCTTCCCTCTAGTACCTCTATCTACCACTAGATGTTATCTTCCCTCTAGTACCTCTATCTACCACTAGATGTTATCTTCCCTCTAGTACCTCTATCTACCACTAGATGTCATCTTCCCTCTAGTACCTCTGTCTACCACTAGATGTTATCTTCCCTACTCTAGTACCTCTGTCTACCACTAGATGTTATCTTCCCTCTAGTACCTCTGTCTACTACTAGATGTTATCTTCCCTCTAGTACCTCTGTCTACCACTAGATGTTATCTTCCCTCTAGTACCTCTGTGAACCACTAGATGTTATCTTTCCTCTTGTACAACAGTCTACCACTAAATGTTATCTTCCCTCTTGTACCTCTATCTACCACTAGATGTTATCTTCCCTCTAGTACCTCTGTCTACCACTAGATGTTATCTTCCCTCTAGTACCTCTATCTACCACTAGATGTCATCTTCCCTCTAGTACCTCTGTCTACCACTAGATGTTATCTTCCCTCTAGTACCTCTGTCTACCACTAGATGTTATCTTCCCTCTAGTACCTCTATCTACCACTAGATGTTATCTTCCCTCTAGTACCTCTGCCTACCACTAGATGTTATCTTTCCTCATGTACCTCTATCTACCACTAGATGTTATCTTCCCTCTAGTATCTCTGTCTACCACTAGATGTCATCTTCCCTCTAGTACCTCTATCTACCACTAGATGTCATCTTCCCTCTAGTACCTCTATCTACCACTAGATGTCATCTTTCCTCTAGTACCTCTGTCTACCACTAGATGTCATCTTCCCTCTAGTACCTCTATCTACCACTAGATGTCATCTTCCCTCTAGTACCTCTATCTACCACTAGATGTTATCTTTCCTCTAGTACCTCTGTCTACCACTAGATGTCATCTTCCCTCTAGTACCTCTGTCTACCACTAGATGTCATCTTCCCTCTAGTACCTCTGTCTACCACTAGATGTTATCTTTCCTCTAGTACCTCTGTCTACCACTAGATGTTATCTTCCCTCTAGTACCTCTGTCTACCACTAGATGTTATCTTCCCTCTAGTACCTCTGTCTACCACTAGATGTTATCTTTCCTCTTGTACCTCTGTCTACCACTAGATGTTATCTTCCCTCTAGTACCTCTGCCTACCACTAGATGTTATCTTTCCACTTGTACCTCTATCTACCACTAGATGTTATCTTCCCTCTAGTACCTCTGTCTACCACTAGATGTTATCTTCCCTCTAGTACCTATGTCTACCACTAGATGTTATCTTCCCTCTTGTACCTCTGTCTACCACTAGATGTTATCTTCCCTCTAGTACCTCTGTCTACCACTAGATGTTATCTTCCCTCATGTACCTCTGTCTACCACTAGATGTCATCTTCCCTCTAGTACCTCTGTCTACCACTAGATGTCATCTTTCCTCATGTACCTCTGTCTACCACTAGATGTTATCTTCCCTCTAGTACCTCTGTCTACCACTAGATGTTATCTTCCCTCTAGTACCTCTATCTACCACTAGATGTTATCTTCCCTCTAGTACCTCTGTCTACCACTAGATGTTATCTTCCCTCTAGTACCTCTGTCTACCACTAGATGTCATCTTTCCACTTGTACCTCTATCTACCACTAGATGTTATCTTCCCTCTAGTACCTCTGTCTACCACTAGATGTCATCTTCCCTCTAGTACCTCTGTCTACCACTAGATGTTATCTTCCCTCATGTACCTCTGTCTACCACTAGATGTCATCTTCCCTCTAGTACCTCTGTCTACCACTAGATGTCATCTTTCCTCATGTACCTCTGTCTACCACTAGATGTTATCTTCCCTCTAGTACCTCTGTCTACCACTAGATGTTATCTTTCCACTTGTACCTCTATCTACCACTAGATGTCATCTTCCCTCTAGTACCTCTGTCTACCACTAGATGTTATCTTCCCTCATGTACCTCTGTCTACCACTAGATGTCATCTTCCCTCTAGTACCTCTGTCTACCACTAGATGTCATCTTTCCTCATGTACCTCTGTCTACCACTAGATGTTATCTTCCCTCTAGTACCTCTGTCTATCACTAGATGTTATCTTCCCTCTAGTACCTCTATCTACCACTAGATGTTATCTTCCCTCTAGTACCTCTGTCTACCACTAGATGTTATCTTCCCTCTAGTACCTCTATCTACCACTAGATGTCATCTTTCCACTTGTACCTCTATCTACCACTAGATGTTATCTTCCCTCTAGTACCTCTGTCTACCACTAGATGTCATCTTCCCTCTAGTACCTCTGTCTACCACTAGATGTTATCTTCCCTCTAGTACCTCTATCTACCACTAGATGTCATCTTCCCTCTAGTACCTCTGTCTACCACTAGATGTCATCTTCCCTCTAGTACCTCTATCTACCACTAGATGTTATCTTTCCTCTTGTACCTCTATCTACCACTAGATGTTATCTTCCCTCTTGTACCTCTATCTACCACTAGATGTTATCTTTCCACTTGTACCTCTATCTACCACTAGATGTTATCTTCCCTCTAGTACCTTTATCTACCACTAGATGTTATCTTTCCTCTTGTACGTCTATCTACCACTAGATGTTATCTTCCCTCTAGTACCTCTATCTACCACTAGATGTTATCTTCCCTCTAGTACCTCTGTCTACCACTAGATGTTATCTTTCCTCATGTACCTCTATCTACCACTAGATGTTATCTTCCCTCTAGTACCCCTGTCTAACACTAGATGTTATCTTTCCTCATGTACCTCTATCTACCACTAGATGTTATCTTCCCTCTAGTACCTCTGTCTACCACTAGATGTTATCTTCCCTCTAGTACCTCTATCTGCCACTAGATGTTATCTTCCCTCTAGTACCTCTATCTGCCACTAGATGTTATCTTTCCTCTTGTACCTCTGTCTACTACTAGATGTTATCTTTCCTCTTGTACCTCTATCTACCACTAGATGTTATCTTCCCTCTAGTACCTCTGTCTACCACTAGATGTTATCTTTCCTCTTGTACCACAGTCTAACACTAGATGTTATCTTTCCACTTGTACCTCTATCTACCACTAGATGTTATCTTCCCTCTAGTACCTCTGTCTACCACTAGATGTTATCTTTCCTCTTGTACCACAGTCTAACACTAGATGTTATCTTTCCACTAGTACCTCTATCTACCACTAGATGTCATCTTCCCTCTAGTACCTCTGTCTACCAATAGATGTCATCTTCCCTCTAGTACCTCTGTCTACCACTAGATGTTATCTTCCCTCTTGTACCTCTGTCTACCACTAGATGTTATCTTTCCTCTTGTACCACAGTCTAACACTAGATGTTATCTTTCCACTTGTACCTCTATCTACCACTAGATGTCATCTTCCCTCTAGTACCTCTGTCTACCACTAGATGTTATCTTCCCTCTAGTACCTCTATCTACCACTAGATGTTATCTTCCCTCTAGTACCTCTATCTACCACTAGATGTCATCTTCCCTCTAGTACCTCTGTCTACCACTAGATGTTATCTTCCCTCTTGTACCTCTGTCTACCACTAGATGTTATCTTTCCTCTTGTACCACAGTCTAACACTAGATGTTATCTTTCCTCTTGTACCACAGTCTAACACTAGATGTTATCTTCCCTCTAGTACCTCTGTCTACTACTAGATGTTATCTTCCCTCTAGTACCTCTATCTACCACTAGATGTTATCTTCCCTCTAGTACCTCTATCTACCACTAGATGTTATCTTCCCTCTAGTACCTCTATCTACCACTAGATGTATTATAAAATGCATGGAAGAGTATGGGCAATGAAACATCTTATTCCTCTGTATATGTGTTCCCAGACAATGCCCTTAACTGATTCAGTGCCAAACCAACAGTAGACCAGACATGTTACATATAAACAAACCAACAGTAGACCAGACATGTTACATATAAACAAACCAACAGTAGACCAGACATGTTACATATAAACAAACCAACAGTAGACCAGACATGTTACATATAAACAAACCAACAGTAGACCAGACATGTTACATATAAACAAACCAACAGTAGGTGTTAGGGCCAGACATGTTACATATAAACAAACCAACAGTAGGTGTTAGGGCCAGACATGTTACATATAAACAAACCAACAGTAGCTTGGGACCAGACATGTTACATATAAACAAACCAACAGTAGCTTGGGACCAGACATGTTACATATAAACAAACCAACAGTAGCTTGGGACCAGACATGTTACATATAAACAAACCAACAGTAGGTGTTAGGGCCAGACATGTTACATATAAACAAACCAACAGTAGACCAGACATGTTACATATAAACAAACCAACAGTAGACCAGACATGTTACATATAAACAAACCAACAGTAGGTGTTAGGACCAGACATGTTACATATAAACAAACCAACAGTAGGTGTTAGGACCAGACATGTTACATATAACCAAACCAACAGTAGGTGTTAGGGCCAGACATGTTACATATAAACAAACCAACAGTAGGTGTTAGGGCCAGACATGTTACATATAAACAAACCAACAGTAGGTGTTAGGGCCAGACATGTTACATATAAACAAACCAACAGTAGGTGTTAGGGCCAGACATGTTACATATAAACAAACCAACAGTAGGTGTTAGGGCCAGACATGTTACATATAAACAAACCAACAGTAGGTGTTAGGGCCAGACATGTTACATATAAACAAACCAACAGTAGGTGTTAGGGCCAGACATGTTACATATAAACAAACCAACAGTAGGTGTTAGGGCCAGACATGTTACATATAAACAAACCAACAGTAGGTGTTAGGGCCAGACATGTTACATATAAACAAACCAACAGTAGGTGTTAGGGCCAGACATGTTACATATAAACAAACCAACAGTAGGTGTTAGGGCCAGACATGTTACATATAAACAAACCAACAGTAGGTGTTAGGGCCAGACATGTTACATATAAACAAACCAACAGTAGGTGTTAGGACCAGACATGTTACATATAAACAAACCAACAGTAGGTGTTAGGGCCAGACATGTTACATATAACCAAACCAACAGTAGGTGTTAGGGCCAGACATGTTACATATAACCAAACCAACAGTAGGTGTTAGGGCCAGACATGTTACATATAAACAAACCAACAGTAGGTGTTAGGGCCAGACATGTTACATATAAACAAACCAACAGTAGGTGTTAGGGCCAGACATGTTACATATAAACAAACCAACAGTAGGTGTTAGGGCCAGACATGTTACATATAAACAAACCAACAGTAGGTGTTAGGGCCAGACATGTTACATATAACCAAACCAACAGTAGGTGTTAGGGCCAGACATGTTACATATAAACAAACCAACAGTAGGTGTTAGGACCAGACATGTTACATATAAACAAACCAACAGTAGGTGTTAGGGCCAGACATGTTACATATAAACAAACCAACAGTAGGTGTTAGGGCCAGACATGTTACATATAAACAAACCAACAGTAGCTTGGGACCAGACATGTTACATATAAACAAACCAACAGTAGCTTGGGACCAGACATGTTACATATAAACAAACCAACAGTAGCTTGGGACCAGACATGTTACATATAAACAAACCAACAGTAGGTGTTAGGGCCAGACATGTTACATATAAACAAACCAACAGTAGACCAGACATGTTACATATAAACAAACCAACAGTAGACCAGACATGTTACATATAAACAAACCAACAGTAGGTGTTAGGACCAGACATGTTACATATAAACAAACCAACAGTAGGTGTTAGGACCAGACATGTTACATATAACCAAACCAACAGTAGGTGTTAGGGCCAGACATGTTACATATAAACAAACCAACAGTAGGTGTTAGGGCCAGACATGTTACATATAAACAAACCAACAGTAGGTGTTAGGGCCAGACATGTTACATATAAACAAACCAACAGTAGGTGTTAGGGCCAGACATGTTACATATAAACAAACCAACAGTAGGTGTTAGGGCCAGACATGTTACATATAAACAAACCAACAGTAGGTGTTAGGGCCAGACATGTTACATATAAACAAACCAACAGTAGGTGTTAGGGCCAGACATGTTACATATAAACAAACCAACAGTAGGTGTTAGGGCCAGACATGTTACATATAAACAAACCAACAGTAGGTGTTAGGGCCAGACATGTTACATATAAACAAACCAACAGTAGGTGTTAGGGCCAGACATGTTACATATAAACAAACCAACAGTAGGTGTTAGGGCCAGACATGTTACATATAAACAAACCAACAGTAGGTGTTAGGGCCAGACATGTTACATATAAACAAACCAACAGTAGGTGTTAGGGCCAGACATGTTACATATAAACAAACCAACAGTAGGTGTTAGGGCCAGACATGTTACATATAAACAAACCAACAGTAGGTGTTAGGGCCAGACATGTTACATATAACCAAACCAACAGTAGGTGTTAGGGCCAGACATGTTACATATAACCAAACCAACAGTAGGTGTTAGGGCCAGACATGTTACATATAAACAAACCAACAGTAGGTGTTAGGGCCAGACATGTTACATATAAACAAACCAACAGTAGGTGTTAGGGCCAGACATGTTACATATAAACAAACCAACAGTAGGTGTTAGGGCCAGACATGTTACATATAAACAAACCAACAGTAGGTGTTAGGGCCAGACATGTTACATATAAACAAACCAACAGTAGGTGTTAGGGCCAGACATGTTACATATAAACAAACCAACAGTAGCTTGGGACCAGACATGTTACATATAACCAAACCAACAGTAGGTGTTAGGGCCAGACATGTTACATATAAACAAACCAACAGTAGGTGTTAGGGCCAGACATGTTACATATAAACAAACCAACAGTAGGTGTTAGGGCCAGACATGTTACATATAAACAAACCAACAGTAGGTGTTAGGGCCAGACATGTTACATATAAACAAACCAACAGTAGGTGTTAGGGCCAGACATGTTACATATAAACAAACCAACAGTAGGTGTTAGGGCCAGACATGTTACATATAAACAAACCAACAGTAGGTGTTAGGACCAGACATGTTACATATAACCAAACCAACAGTAGGTATTAGGGCCAGACATGTTACATATAAACAAACCAACAGTAGGTGTTAGGGCCAGACATGTTACATATAAACAAACCAACAGTAGGTGTTAGGGCCAGACATGTTACATATAAACAAACCAACAGTAGGTGTTAGGACCAGACATGTTACATATAAACAAACCAACAGTAGGTGTTAGGGCCAGACATGTTACATATAAACAAACCAACAGTAGGTGTTAGGACCAGACATGTTACATATAAACAAACCAACAGTAGGTGTTAGGGCCAGACATGTTACATATAAACAAACCAACAGTAGGTGTTAGGGCCAGACATGTTACATATAAACAAACCAACAGTAGGTGTTAGGGCCAGACATGTTACATATAAACAAACCAACAGTAGGTGTTAGGGCCAGACATGTTACATATAAACAAACCAACAGTAGGTGTTAGGACCAGACATGTTACATATAAACAAACCAACAGTAGGTGTTAGGGCCAGACATGTTACATATAAACAAACCAACAGTAGGTGTTAGGACCAGACATGTTACATATAAACAAACCAACAGTAGGTGTTAGGGCCAGACATGTTACATATAAACAAACCAACAGTAGGTGTTAGGACCAGACATGTTACATATAAACAAACCAACAGTAGGTGTTAGGGCCAGACATGTTACATATAAACAAACCAACAGTAGGTGTTATCTTCCCTCTAGTACCTCTATCTACCACTAGATGTATTATAAAATGCATGGAAGAGTATGGGCAATGAAACATCTTATTCCTCTGTATATGTGTTCCCAGACAATGCCCTTAACTGATTCAGTGCCAAACCAACAGTAGACCAGACATGTTACATATAAACAAACCAACAGTAGACCAGACATGTTACATATAAACAAACCAACAGTAGACCAGACATGTTACATATAAACAAACCAACAGTAGACCAGACATGTTACATATAAACAAACCAACAGTAGACCAGACATGTTACATATAAACAAACCAACAGTAGGTGTTAGGGCCAGACATGTTACATATAAACAAACCAACAGTAGGTGTTAGGGCCAGACATGTTACATATAAACAAACCAACAGTAGCTTGGGACCAGACATGTTACATATAAACAAACCAACAGTAGCTTGGGACCAGACATGTTACATATAAACAAACCAACAGTAGCTTGGGACCAGACATGTTACATATAAACAAACCAACAGTAGGTGTTAGGGCCAGACATGTTACATATAAACAAACCAACAGTAGACCAGACATGTTACATATAAACAAACCAACAGTAGACCAGACATGTTACATATAAACAAACCAACAGTAGGTGTTAGGACCAGACATGTTACATATAAACAAACCAACAGTAGGTGTTAGGACCAGACATGTTACATATAACCAAACCAACAGTAGGTGTTAGGGCCAGACATGTTACATATAAACAAACCAACAGTAGGTGTTAGGGCCAGACATGTTACATATAAACAAACCAACAGTAGGTGTTAGGGCCAGACATGTTACATATAAACAAACCAACAGTAGGTGTTAGGGCCAGACATGTTACATATAAACAAACCAACAGTAGGTGTTAGGGCCAGACATGTTACATATAAACAAACCAACAGTAGGTGTTAGGGCCAGACATGTTACATATAAACAAACCAACAGTAGGTGTTAGGGCCAGACATGTTACATATAAACAAACCAACAGTAGGTGTTAGGGCCAGACATGTTACATATAAACAAACCAACAGTAGGTGTTAGGGCCAGACATGTTACATATAAACAAACCAACAGTAGGTGTTAGGGCCAGACATGTTACATATAAACAAACCAACAGTAGGTGTTAGGGCCAGACATGTTACATATAAACAAACCAACAGTAGGTGTTAGGGCCAGACATGTTACATATAAACAAACCAACAGTAGGTGTTAGGACCAGACATGTTACATATAAACAAACCAACAGTAGGTGTTAGGGCCAGACATGTTACATATAACCAAACCAACAGTAGGTGTTAGGGCCAGACATGTTACATATAACCAAACCAACAGTAGGTGTTAGGGCCAGACATGTTACATATAAACAAACCAACAGTAGGTGTTAGGGCCAGACATGTTACATATAAACAAACCAACAGTAGGTGTTAGGGCCAGACATGTTACATATAAACAAACCAACAGTAGGTGTTAGGGCCAGACATGTTACATATAAACAAACCAACAGTAGGTGTTAGGGCCAGACATGTTACATATAACCAAACCAACAGTAGGTGTTAGGGCCAGACATGTTACATATAAACAAACCAACAGTAGGTGTTAGGACCAGACATGTTACATATAAACAAACCAACAGTAGGTGTTAGGGCCAGACATGTTACATATAAACAAACCAACAGTAGGTGTTAGGGCCAGACATGTTACATATAAACAAACCAACAGTAGCTTGGGACCAGACATGTTACATATAAACAAACCAACAGTAGCTTGGGACCAGACATGTTACATATAAACAAACCAACAGTAGCTTGGGACCAGACATGTTACATATAAACAAACCAACAGTAGGTGTTAGGGCCAGACATGTTACATATAAACAAACCAACAGTAGACCAGACATGTTACATATAAACAAACCAACAGTAGACCAGACATGTTACATATAAACAAACCAACAGCAGACCAGACATGTTACATATAAACAAACCAACAGTAGGTGTTAGGACCAGACATGTTACATATAACCAAACCAACAGTAGGTGTTAGGGCCAGACATGTTACATATAAACAAACCAACAGTAGGTGTTAGGGCCAGACATGTTACATATAAACAAACCAACAGTAGGTGTTAGGGCCAGACATGTTACATATAAACAAACCAACAGTAGGTGGTAGGGCCAGACATGTTACATATAAACAAACCAACAGTAGGTGTTAGGGCCAGACATGTTACATATAAACAAACCAACAGTAGGTGTTAGGGCCAGACATGTTACATATAAACAAACCAACAGTAGGTGTTAGGGCCAGACATGTTACATATAAACAAACCAACAGTAGGTGTTAGGGCCAGACATGTTACATATAAACAAACCAACAGTAGGTGTTAGGGCCAGACATGTTACATATAAACAAACCAACAGTAGGTGTTAGGGCCAGACATGTTACATATAAACAAACCAACAGTAGGTGTTAGGGCCAGACATGTTACATATAAACAAACCAACAGTAGGTGTTAGGGCCAGACATGTTACATATAAACAAACCAACAGTAGGTGTTAGGGCCAGACATGTTACATATAAACAAACCAACAGTAGGTGTTAGGGCCAGACATGTTACATATAAACAAACCAACAGTAGGTGTTAGGGCCAGACATGTTACATATAACCAAACCAACAGTAGGTGTTAGGGCCAGACATGTTACATATAACCAAACCAACAGTAGGTGTTAGGGCCAGACATGTTACATATAAACAAACCAACAGTAGGTGTTAGGGCCAGACATGTTACATATAAACAAACCAACAGTAGGTGTTAGGGCCAGACATGTTACATATAAACAAACCAACAGTAGGTGTTAGGGCCAGACATGTTACATATAAACAAACCAACAGTAGGTGTTAGGGCCAGACATGTTACATATAAACAAACCAACAGTAGGTGTTAGGGCCAGACATGTTACATATAAACAAACCAACAGTAGCTTGGGACCAGACATGTTACATATAACCAAACCAACAGTAGGTGTTAGGGCCAGACATGTTACATATAAACAAACCAACAGTAGGTGTTAGGGCCAGACATGTTACATATAAACAAACCAACAGTAGGTGTTAGGGCCAGACATGTTACATATAAACAAACCAACAGTAGGTGTTAGGGCCAGACATGTTACATATAAACAAACCAACAGTAGGTGTTAGGGCCAGACATGTTACATATAAACAAACCAACAGTAGGTGTTAGGGCCAGACATGTTACATATAAACAAACCAACAGTAGGTGTTAGGACCAGACATGTTACATATAACCAAACCAACAGTAGGTATTAGGGCCAGACATGTTACATATAAACAAACCAACAGTAGGTGTTAGGGCCAGACATGTTACATATAAACAAACCAACAGTAGGTGTTAGGGCCAGACATGTTACATATAAACAAACCAACAGTAGGTGTTAGGACCAGACATGTTACATATAAACAAACCAACAGTAGGTGTTAGGGCCAGACATGTTACATATAAACAAACCAACAGTAGGTGTTAGGACCAGACATGTTACATATAAACAAACCAACAGTAGGTGTTAGGGCCAGACATGTTACATATAAACAAACCAACAGTAGGTGTTAGGGCCAGACATGTTACATATAAACAAACCAACAGTAGGTGTTAGGGCCAGACATGTTACATATAAACAAACCAACAGTAGGTGTTAGGGCCAGACATGTTACATATAAACAAACCAACAGTAGGTGTTAGGACCAGACATGTTACATATAAACAAACCAACAGTAGGTGTTAGGGCCAGACATGTTACATATAAACAAACCAACAGTAGGTGTTAGGACCAGACATGTTACATATAAACAAACCAACAGTAGGTGTTAGGGCCAGACATGTTACATATAAACAAACCAACAGTAGGTGTTAGGACCAGACATGTTACATATAAACAAACCAACAGTAGGTGTTAGGGCCAGACATGTTACATATAAACAAACCAACAGTAGGTGTTAGGGCCAGACATGTTACATATAAACAAACCAACAGTAGGTGTTAGGGCCAGACATGTTACATATAAACAAACCAACAGTAGGTGTTAGGCCCAGACATGTTACATATAAACAAACCAACAGTAGGTGTTAGGGCCAGACATGTTACATATAAACAAACCAACAGTAGGTGTTAGGGCCAGACATGTTACATATAAACAAACCAACAGTAGGTGTTAGGGCCAGACATGTTACATATAAACAAACCAACAGTAGGTGTTAGGGCCAGACATGTTACATATAAACAAACCAACAGTAGGTGTTAGGGCCAGACATGTTACATATAACCAAACCAACAGTAGGTGTTAGGGCCAGACATGTTACATATAAACAAACCAACAGTAGGTGTTAGGGCCAGACATGTTACATATAAACAAACCAACAGTAGGTGTTAGGGCCAGACATGTTACATATAAACAAACCAACAGTAGCTTGGGACCAGACATGTTACATATAACCAAACCAACAGTAGGTGTTAGGGCCAGACATGTTACATATAAACAAACCAACAGTAGGTGTTAGGGCCAGACATGTTACATATAAACAAACCAACAGTAGGTGTTAGGGCCAGACATGTTACATATAAACAAACCAACAGTAGGTGTTAGGGCCAGACATGTTACATATAACCAAACCAACAGTAGGTGTTAGGGCCAGACATGTTACATATAAACAAACCAACAGTAGGTGTTAGGACCAGACATGTTACATATAAACAAACCAACAGTAGGTGTTAGGGCCAGACATGTTACATATAAACAAACCAACAGTAGGTGTTAGGACCAGACATGTTACATATAAACAAACCAACAGTAGGTGTTAGGGCCAGACATGTTACATATAAACAAACCAACAGTAGGTGTTAGGGCCAGACATGTTACATATAAACAAACCAACAGTAGGTGTTAGGGCCAGACATGTTACATATAAACAAACCAACAGTAGGTGTTAGGGCCAGACATGTTACATATAAACAAACCAACAGTAGGTGTTAGGGCCAGACATGTTACATATAAACAAACCAACAGTAGGTGTTAGGGCCAGACATGTTACATATAAACAAACCAACAGTAGGTGTTAGGGCCAGACATGTTACATATAAACAAACCAACAGTAGGTGTTAGGGCCAGACATGTTACATATAAACAAACCAACAGTAGGTGTTAGGGCCAGACATGTTACATATAAACAAACCAACAGTAGGTGTTAGGGCCAGACATGTTACATATAAACAAACCAACAGTAGGTGTTAGGGCCAGACATGTTACATATAAACAAACCAACAGTAGGTGTTAGGGCCAGACATGTTACATATAACCAAACCAACAGTAGGTGTTAGGGCCAGACATGTTACATATAAACAAACCAACAGTAGGTGTTAGGGCCAGACATGTTACATATAAACAAACCAACAGTAGGTGTTAGGGCCAGACATGTTACATATAAACAAACCAACAGTAGCTTGGGACCAGACATGTTACATATAACCAAACCAACAGTAGGTGTTAGGGCCAGACACGTTACATATAAACAAACCAACAGTAGGTGTTAGGGCCAGACATGTTACATATAAACAAACCAACAGTAGGTGTTAGGGCCAGACATGTTACATATAAACAAACCAACAGTAGGTGTTAGGGCCAGACATGTTACATATAACCAAACCAACAGTAGGTGTTAGGGCCAGACATGTTACATATAAACAAACCAACAGTAGGTGTTAGGGCCAGACATGTTACATATAAACAAACCAACAGTAGGTGTTAGGGCCAGACATGTTACATATAAACAAACCAACAGTAGGTGTTAGGGCCAGACATGTTACATATAAACAAACCAACAGTAGGTGTTAGGGCCAGACATGTTACATATAAACAAACCAACAGTAGGTGTTAGGGCCAGACATGTTACATATAAACAAACCAACAGTAGGTGTTAGGGCCAGACATGTTACATATAAACAAACCAACAGTAGGTGTTAGGGCCAGACATGTTACATATAAACAAACCAACAGTAGGTGTTAGGGCCAGACATGTTACATATTATAATGTACATTTCCTTTCACTGAGCATTAAAATTGGGGAAGATACCACGAAACAAAACACATAACACAACGACCTTAGTATGGCGATTTATCGTCCTTCTGTCCAAATGCGTGGTCACATTTGGCGGTATATTATCCTTTGCCACTGAATTAGTTAAAGTATGGCGTCTATGGCTGCACTTTTGCGGAAACCAAATTATTCGTCAGCTGCTTACTGATTGATCTATTTATTTATGGAAATTTTTTTTTATGATCTTGAGAAGTTTGATAGTTATATGGCGCAAGAAGCTAATACTTTTATGGTTATAATTCGTTCCAACATTGCTTCTTATAAATCATTTGACCTCATTATAGGTTATGTTTATATCAGGCTTCGTTTGCCAATCTGTCAATTTCCAGGTGTTGCAATGCTAGAGGTTCCAGTGTATTATGGCCTTATTAGATGTCTGACATAATTTATGAATTGCATGAAACTGAGTTTAAATAATTTTAGAAGTTATATTTGTCAACATACTAATGCCACTGTAAATGTAAACATATGCTCATACATATACACATCTAACATCTGCTAGTTCTGTATTGACACAATTGACTTCTCATCTGTCAAGACAAAATTCATCCTCCGCTATTTTCTGTTGAGCTTTCTGCTGATCCGGCTGAATGCACATGAGTCCGTGCTGCTTGGGCAATAAACTTACATATAGTTTGTGATTGTTTTTAATCTTTCTGTGAGCTCTTGTATCCTCAATGTCAGGACAGTTGTCTCCCCAGACAGGCACTGCTGTCTGCAAGCTGCGACCCTATGTTCATTGCCACTGGCCTGGGAAGTTGATATGTTGAGAATGGGATCTGCCCTAATCTTTATTTTTGCAGATTCTATCCGATTCAAGGTCCATCTTCACAGCATTGTAAAACAAGTGGTCTGATCTCCTTCTGACCACACTAGGGAAATTTCTGCACAGTGCACCAACACTGTAACAAAACAAACGGACCCTTGTACGTGTTTTAATGTGCATTTGGCAAATGGTGCTAGCTCCATATTTGTATAGACCAATGGGCACTTGACAGGGGGTATGGGCACTTGACAGGGGGTGTGACCAGTGACAGGGGGTGTGGCCAGTAACAGGGGGATTGGCCAGTACCAGGCCAGCCATTTTTACTTCCCCAGACATGCCCTGGCACCCTGTGTAGGTTGGCTCAACCTGGACACACAGGCCAATGTTTAAAGTCTGCCCCAATGCAGATTTGAACCCATCTTAGGTGTTGGTGGGCAAGGTCTAGACCTTCGGAACCGTAGTTCCCCCCCCCCCCCCCCAACACTTTAGCACACGCTGTAAATCTATCAGCAGAAACTCAACAACAAACAATCAGTTTATCAAACTAAAGAACAGACAACAAACAAAGATTTGCAAGAACAAACAAACTGTAGATACAAACAATAGTATTTATTACAAAGAACACACAAAAACAAATAACAAATCAGGACAACAACGGAAATACTTTGCCAGTGCCTGGGGACTGCTTTATTCTATCCATGTTCCTTTACTCAAGCCAAGTGTGGACTGGTCTTCTCCAGCACACCCAATACTGACCACATGGAAGTTGAGGACCTTGTTGGGGGAACTGTGGTCAATGTTTCAGAAATAAAACATACACTCAGTGTCAGCCGACTATCCTAGTATCTCCAGGGACAAGAGACACTGGGCAGTGCCCATATGATGGAAGCACCAACACTCAGTGTAAGCTGACTATCCTAGTATCTCCAGGGACAAGTGACTCACTGGGCAGTGCCCATATGATGGAAGCACCACAACTCAGTGTAAGCTGACTATCCTAGTATCTCCAGGGACAAGAGACACTGGGCAGTGCCCATATGATGGAAGAACCAACACTCAGTGTAAGCCGACTATCCTAGTATCTCCAGGGACAAGTGACTCACTGGGCAGTGTCCGTATGATGGAAGCACCAACACTCAGTGTCAGCCGACTATCTTAGTATCTCCAGGGACAAGAGACTCAGTGGGGCAGTGCCCATATGATGGAAGCACCAACACTCAGTGTAAGCTGATCATATATTTTTACAATCCCCACAACTATGCAAGAAGTAACCAATAAACAGATTGTTAGCTGCATGCTACAGAATGAGTTACCAATCGCTCTGGGCAGAAATGGTGACAGCACAAATTGTCCACCAATGACGACTAGGCAGAAAGATGTGGTTACTCTGCTTGTACTTCTTGCAGATTAATCCTGGTTGATTTCGCTCAAAAACAGACACAGAATAAAGCAGTACAACAGGAACCATCTCTAAATATCTAGTTAGTCATAAAAACAAATACAAATTAATAATTACATGTAGCATGTAAAAAAACAACACAAAATTTATGTTCAATAAAAACCAGCTAATATCTCTCAACTATACAGTATTGTACAGACTAAAGTATAAAAATGCATCATAGAAATGTGAACAAACACCGAAGAAATGTCACAAAACAGGGGAGAATTCAGGCCGGATATTGCATCAAGAATTCACAAGTTGAAATAAAATGCTGACAAGGGACATAAATGAGGTAGTTGTGACCAAATATTGTTGCCTTGTTTGCCCCTGGACATCAATGTCTGCCATTTTGTGAGAGTGTGATAGTTGGGGGCAGTGCGTACACATATGTCTGAGATGATACAGGCACGGACTCGTTCATACATACATGGTATGTGTACAATGTGTACATACTCTGGCGTGCGCGCACGCATGCACGCACGCACGCACACACAATCTGAGATGATACAGGCACATACTCATACATACATGGCATGTGTACAACAATGTGTACATACAACAGCTCGCACACATACACACTCACATATACACACATTGTGTGCACACACATAAACATCATTATCACAGACACCATGATGAAACAGCCTGTACAGTGCATCAATATACAGTGCTACTATTCTATAATTAAATGCTACATTCACACACACATTTAATCATGACAGCTGTTCATGGTACTCATCTATTCATTCTATCCTGCTTCTCCCATCTCATGTTGTAGAGGTATCCAAGCCTCACTCAGTGCCTTCCCACTTCTGTCTTGTAGACTGGGGCTACTTTACAGTCTTGTTTACTCTTAGTGAGTCATCCTGTATTGATTTTTGCAGTTTTCCCATGCCTTTATAATGCATATATTGTTGTTGTTCTTGATTAGCCTCAAGTGATGAATAGATGAAATAATGTATGAAAGAGAATGATAGAAGGGCGAATGTTAGACTGGCCTGCAAGCCCAATTCCTAACCCTTTGAAAATAAAGTTTGTTCGTTCCTAAAGTTTCCTCTCTAATTGCATCATTTCTAGGTATTATTTAGTTTTCCCTCATTTTTACAGTGGGCTAGAGGTTCTTATCTAAAGTGTATGATCTTCTAGAACAGTGGTTCTCAACCTTTTTTGGCTCGTGCCCCCCTTCACCATATTTTCAGAACGTCATTTCCCCCCCCCCCCCCCCTTTCATAGTTCCTACCTAAAAATCCCCCCACCCCTACACAGTATACGTAAAAATGGAAGGTAAATATTTTACAACTAGTCTAGACATCCACATAAAACGTGATTTGTGGGTCTACTTACTTTATAAAATGAATTTTAGAAGGATGAGACGTGCATAACTGTAAAGTATGAAGGGAAAAACAATATCAAGTAATCGGTTCTTGTATTAACGCGATCTTGAAATGATCTTCATTCCCCCCCTGGAAACCCTAATATTCCCCCCTGGGGGGGAATTCCCCACCGGTTGAGAACCACTGTTCTAGAATGTTGGTTACAGACACCTTATGATATTAGTTTATCCTCTTCTATACTGCACGATAGAGGTGCCTTTAGATCTTAGTTTTTCCTTTTCTATGTTGTAAAATTGTGGTACCTTAGTTTCTACTCTTCTATGTTGTAGGAGAAAAGCCCCTTAAGGTAGAGCTGCCTTATTTTTGTGTGCATTTGAATTCACGTATAACCTATACACATGCCACTACATCTAGTAGCTGCCACTACTGAGGACTGCACTGGACTGATTTGTGTGTGGGCTAACTTTCCCTTTACCAGTGTCCCTCACCATCAGGCCAACCCACTCTGAATTCTGATGAAGCCACAGATGTAACACCGACAATGAAGTCCTAATGTAATGCCTTTCTGATATTACTGATATGTTACTCTGTGTGAAGTTGCTGATACAGCACTTAATGTGAAGTCACCAGTATTACATCCACTCTGTTAGTTATTATTATATATATATATATATATATATATATATATATATATATATAACACTCATCTCATGTCACACATCACACCAACTCTGATGTCATACAGCACACCCACTCTTATGTCACACATCACACCAACTCTTATGTCATGCATCACACCCACCCTGATGTCACACATCATTACCCACCCTGATGCCACACATCACACCCACCCTGTCACACATCACACCTACTCTGATGTCATAATAGCTGACAGTCAGTCAGGATTTCGGCCAATATATTCCTGCCATACGGCCCTAACAAACATGATAAAAAACTGGCATCAAAATATTAACAACAATACTCTATGTGGAACGATGTTTATAGACTAAAGTCTATAAACATTGTTCCACATAGAGTATTGTTGTTAATATTTTGATGCCAGTTTTTTTCAAAAAGCATTTGATATGATAGATCATACTATCCTAATTAAAAAACTAGAAACAATGAAAGTAAGCTTTAATATAGTGACACTAATAAACTCATTCTTATTAGACAGAAAACAAGTAGTATCACACAATAAATCTCTATCCCAAGCCATTAGAATTAATACTGGAGTACCTCAGGGGTCTATACTTGGCCCTCTGTTATTTGCCATTTATATAAATGATCTTCCCTTATATCTGTCATCATCCTGTGATCTATTTGCAGACGACTGCACAGTATATACAAATGCTATTGATCGTAATGTGCTAGAATTATCCTTGCAACAGGAAATAAATAGTGTAGTTAACTGGAGTCATGCAAACCGCATGCAAATTAACATTTCTAAAACAAAATCTATGTTAATAGGAACCAGGCAAAGACTTCACACTCTAAACTCGCAGAGAACTCTTCAACTGCACATTGGTAGCACGCCTATAGAAAGTGTAACCGAGCACAAGGCACTGGGTCTTATCATAGATCAAAATCTATCCTTTAATTCCCATGTTCATGCTCTAGTTAAACAAATAGCGAAAAAAGTATACCACCTTGCCAAAATTAAAAACTTCCTCGACGAAAACACAAGAAAGATATTCTATACTTCCCACATACAAACACATATTGATTATTGCTCCACAATCTGGGACGGATGCTCCAAATCAATAACAAAACGCCTTTATTCATTTCAGAAAAGGGCAGTGCGTCTAATCAATGGTGATAAGTTTACAGACAATTCTAACCTACATGAACGTCTTCAGTTACTGCCACTCCACAAACGCTTACTTTTTATTAAGGCTAAACTAACTCACAAAATCCTATCTCAAAATGCCCCAAGCTACCTTTGGCCATTGTTTAAATATAACGCAAGATATAGCGAACGACTAAAAATACTTCATGTCCCTAAACTTAGGATAGACTTATATAAAACAAGCTTAGCATACTCTGCCACTCAGTTGTGGAATAATCTTCCACAAGAAATCAAAGACACCACCAATAATTATACATACAGTCGCAACCTGTTTGAACACTACCTCAGGACAGACTACATGCCCCCTTAAACAGCAACAAAGACAATAATAATGGTAAATTATCTCGACAGACAACTAGCCAGAAAAAAAAAAATATTCCCATGTGTGTGGCATGTTACACCCACCTTGGGTATTTATGATGCCCATGTTAAACATTGCCTCAACGAGTCATGTATTATTGATTATTTTTCATGCGTTTTAATGCTTATTGTTCTTTTGTTGTTAAAGAATTGCTTCATAAGAGATGTTGAATGAACGAATGTATGAGAGGAAATAGAGAAGAAGGGCAGAATGTCAGACGGGCCTGCGTGCCCAATTCTTAACCCTTTGATAATAAAGATTTCCGTTCGTTCACACATCACACCCACTCTCATGTCAGTCGTGTGACAGAACTGCTCTGTTCAAAGCAACAGACAATGAATGACACACCTACAAGAAATTTCAAACCATTTACCCTTACAAAGACAAGTATACCACACAGAGCATCCAAGGGCATCCACACAGACAAGTATATGACACAGAGCATCCTAGGGCACTCAAAAATCATCCACCACAACCTGTATTATGCCATTGGGGTTATCAGTCTCTCAACAAATATGGTGCTGTAAAAATGTCACTTGAGGTGGTAAGTCTGAACACAGTGCCAAGTGTGTAAACTCAAAAACAACAATGATGTACCTGTACAGAATGTAACTGGTTTGACACAACATTGACTATCTCTCACTTTCACCGCGTGGTACTGAGATGAGTGACGCAACACTGACTGTCTCTCACTTTCACCGCGTGGTACTGAGATGAGTGATGCCACACTGACTGTCTCTCACTTTCACCACGTGGTACTGAGATGAGTGACGCAACACTGACTGTGTCTCACTTTCACCATGTGTTACTGAGATGAGTGACGCAACACTGACTGCTTCTCACTTTCACCATGTGGTACTGAGATGAGTGACGCAACACTGACTGTCTCTCACTTTCACCATGTGGTACTGAGATGAGTGACGCAACACTGACTGTCTCTCACTTTCACCATGTGGTACTGAGATGAGTGACGCAACACTGACGGTCTCTCACTTTCACCATGTGGTACTGAGATGAGTGACGCAACACTGACTGTCTCTCACTTTCACCATGTGGTACTGAGATGAGTGACGCAACACTGACAGTCTCTCACTTTCACCATGTGGTACTGAGATGAGTGACACAACACTGACTGACTCTCACTTTCACCATGTGGTGCTGAGATGAGTGACAACCCTGATTTGTCTCTCCATTTTCAGCCAGGTTGTCAAGCTAGCAGAAGTCTCACTGAGCTTGTCCTTGAGTGAGGAAATCCTAGCTGTTGCACAACTATGAAGAACATCAAGATGTAACAAGCCTGTACAATAAACACTCCACACTACACATGGAGATGACATCAGAACATACAATTTATGGTCAACATACACACGTGATACACATGTGTGCGGAGACCTCAGTGCATGCAATACTTAAAACTACAGAGACCATCTATGTACACAAACAAGACGTGAATGAACTGTATACAACAAGTATTTGTGCAAGATACTTCTGTACACATCCATTATGTTTGAAAAGATTCATGTGCGCAGCATCTATTTACAAGAAATATATCTCTATACAACATGCATATGATACAGGCGTATAGTTCACAAGATAAGTCAAACACATAGACATCACTTGACTAAACCATACACAGTGCAAAACATTTCTATACATTGTGTGTGAGAGAGAGACACAATATCCATGTACACAATGAGTGAGAGAGAGAGACAGAGAGAGAGAGAGAGAGAGAGAGAGAGAGAGAGAGAGAGAGAGAGGGGGTATCCATGTACACAATGTGAAAGAGAGAAAAGAGAGAGAGGGAGAGAGAGAGGATATTGATGTACACAATGTGTGTGAGAGAGATAAGATATCCATGTACATGATGTGTGAGATATACAATATCCATGTATACAATGTGTGAGAGAGGAGAGATACGATTTCCATATAAACAATGTGTGAGAGAGATAAGATATCCATGTACACAATGTGAGAGAGAGATAAGAAATCCATGTACACAATGTGTGTGAGAGAGATAAGATATCCATGTACACAATGTGTGAGAGAGGTAAGATATCCATGTACACAATGTGTGTGAGAGAGGTAAGATATCCATGTACACAATGTGTGTGAGAGAGATAAGATATCCATGTACACAATGTGAGAGAGAGATAAGAAATCCATGTACACAATGTGTGAGAGAGGTAAGATATCCATGTATACAATGTGTGAGAGAGATAAGATATCCATGCAAGCAATGTGTGAGAGAGATAAGATATCCGTGTATGCAATGTGTGAGAGAGATAAGATAGCCGTGTATACAATGTGTGAGAGAGATAAGATATCCATGTACACAATGTGTGAGAGAGATAAGATATCCATGTATACAATGTGTGAGAGAGATAAGATATCCATGTATACAATGTGTGAGAGAGATAAGATATCCATGTATACAATGTGTGAGAGAGATAAGATATCCATGTATACAATGTCTGAGAGAGATATGATATCCATGTATACAATGTGAGAGAGATATGATATCCATGTATACAATGTGTGAGAGAGATGAAATATCCATGTACACAATGTGTGAGAGAGATAAGATATCCATGTATACAATGTGTGAGAGAGATAAGATATCCATGTATACAATGTGTGAGAGAGATAAGATATCCATGTACACAATGTGTGAGAGAGATAAGATATCCATGTATACAATGTGAGAGAGAGATAAGATATCCATGTACACAATGTGTGAGAGAGATAAGATATCCATGTATACAATGTGTGAGAGAGATATGATATCCATGTATACAATGTGTGAGAGAGATATGATAGCCATGTATACAATGTGAGAGAGATATGATATCCATGTATACAATGTTAGAGAGATATGATATCCATGTATACAATGTGAGAGAGATAAGATATCCATGTATACAATGTGTGAGAGAGATAAGATATCCATGTACACAATGTGTGAGAGAGATAAGATATCCATGTATACAATGTGTGAGAAAGATAAGATATCCATGTCCAAAATGTGTGAGAGAGAGAGAGAGAGAGAGAGAGAGAGAGAGAGAGAGAGAGAGAGAGAGAGAGAGAGAGAGAGAGAGAGAGAGAGAGAGAGAGAGAGAGAGAGAGAGAGATCCACGTACACAATGTGAGAGAGAGAGATAAGATATCCATGTCCAAAATGTGTGAGAGAGAGAGAGAGAGAGAGTGAGAGAGAGAGAGAGAGAGAGAGAGAGAGATCCACGTACACAATGTGAGAGAGAGAGAGAGAGAGAGAGAGAGAGAGAGAGAGAGGGAGAGAGAGGGAGAGAGAGAGATCCGTGTACACAATGTGAGAGAGATAAGATATCCGTGTACACAATGTGTGAGAGAGATAAGATATCCGTGTATACAATGTGAGAGAGAGATAAGATATCCATGTATACAATGTGAGAGAGATAAGATATCCGTGTACACAATGTGTGAGAGAGATAAGATATCCATGTACACAATGTGTGAGAGATAAGATATCCGTGTACACAATGTGTGAGAGAGATAAGATATCCGTGTATACAATGTGAGAGAGATAAGATATCCGTGTACACAATGTGTGAGAGAGATAAGATATCCATGTACACAATGTGTGAGAGAGATAAGATATCTGTGTATACAATGTGAGAGAGAGATAAGATATCCATGTATACAATGTGTGAGAGAGATAAGATATCCGTGTATACAATGTGAGAGAGAGATAAGATATCCATGTCCAAAATGTGTGTGTGTGAGAGAGAGAGAGAGAGAGAGAGAGAGAGAGAGAGAGAGAGAGAGAGAGAGAGAGAGATCCATGTACACAATGTGAGAGAGAGAGAGATAAGATATCCATGTACACAATGTGTGAGAGAGAGAGATAAGATATCCATGTACACAATGTGAGAGAGAGAGAGATAAGATATCCATGTACACAATGTGAGAGAGAGAGATAAGATATCCATGTACACAATGTGAGAGAGAGAGAGATAAGATATCCATGTACACAATGTGTGAGAGAGAGATAAGATATCTGTGTACACAATGTGTGAGAGAGACAAGATATCCATGTACACAATGAAAGAGATACGATATTCATGTACGCAATGTGAGAGATAGATATATCCATGTACACAATGAGAGAGATAAGATATCTGTGTACAAAATGAGAGAGATAAGAAATACACATATACAATGTTTGAGAGAGATAATATATCCATATATACAATGTGTGAGAGAGATAAGATATACAATGTGTGTGAGAGAGATAAGATATGTATGTACACAATGTGTGTGAGAGAGATAAGATATCTGTGTACACAATGTGTGTGAGAGAGATAAGATATCTGTGTACACAATGTGTGTGAGAGAGATAAGATATCTGTGTACACAATGTGTGTGAGAGAGATAAGATATCTGTGTACACAATGTGTGTGAGAGAGATAAGATATCTGTGTACACAATGTGTGTGAGATAATATATGCATGTACACAATGTGTAAGAGATAATATATTCATGTACACAATGTGTGAGAAAGATAAAATATTCATACACACAATATATGAGAGAAATATGATATCCATATACACAATGTGTGTGAGAAAGATATCTATGTGCACAAGGTGACAGAGAGAATAAATTCCTGTACACAATGTGTGTGTGATGATATAGTCATGTACACAATGTGTGAGAAAGAACATACTGTGTGTGAAGTTAGATATGCATGGTAACAAACCACATGAGACAGTCGTACACACAGAGATGATGCTTCCCCCACATACACAATAGACACATAATCGATCCACATACACAACAGACATGTGATAAACACATTTATGTACACAGCAACATGCAACAACATATGCATGTAAATAATGAGCATACTATACAATTGTCATGTACACAACCAAATATTCTATGATACATGTCAGATGATAAGAATTTGTATGTGCATGTACACAATTTAAACCAAAAAAAACCTTTATGAACACAATTAGCATATTTACATTCCTGCCTTCCCATACATAAAGAGTATTTTACAAGAAATGATCACATAAGTAACTACAATTAAACAAAACATACAGATTGTGTAGCATTATAAGGGAGACAACCACATAGCATTATCATTCTTCTACATTGGATCGCTGAATTATCTTCCATACAGTTCATACTCTGTGCTCAGATTTGCCTGTCTGTCTGTCTCATGGTTGTCCTTTGGTTGGCTTTATTCCTGTAAAACATTCTTCCTTGGTTTGACATGTTCAGATTTGCACGTACATACGTACACATGAGAAACATATAGTACACAGGTGCACATAAATGTGGTGTTGAGACACGGTTGTACTTCCTACACTCTATGTGCAGTCATACACGCAGAAACAACACACATGTTGGCAAAGGGGTTCTTATAGATTTGTGCAGTGACTGGCTGCCCTTTGGCTGGGTTTATCCCTGTGAAAGAATATTCCTTGGTTTGACATGTCCAGACTTGCCTTTCATGGCAGTCTGTTGGTTGAGTTTAACATTGTAAAAGATTTGTTTGTGGTTTGACATGTTCAGATTTGACTGTCTGTCTGTCTCATGGTTGTTCACTGGTTGGATTTATTACTGTAAAACGACCTTCCTTGGTTTGACATGTTCAGATTTGCCTGTCTGTCTGTCTCATGGTTGTCCATTGGTTGGGTTTATTACTGTAAAACGACCTTCCTGGGTTTGACATGTTCAGATTTGACTGTCTGTCTGTCTCATGGTTGTCCACTGGTTGGGTTTATTACTGTAAAACGACCTTCCTTGGTTTGACATGTTCAGATTTGCCTCCCTGTATATCTATCTCATAGTTGCCCATTGGTTGGGTATATTCCTGTAAAACATTTTTCCTTGGTGTGACATGTTCAGATTTGCCTGTCCATCTCATGGCTGTCCACTGGTTGGATTTATTCCCAACACACATTATTCCCTCTACGTGGGGGACCCGTGGTCTCGGGGTATGGTGTCCGCCTCGAGTGCTGGAGGTCCCGGGTTCAAGCCCTGGTGAGGACCGGGATTTTTTCATGTGGACTTCTAGTTATAAAATTTCCTCAGGTCTCTGGATAGTGAGATCGGATGCCCGTGTGTATTGTTGCGCATGTAAAACATCCCTTGGCAGTTGGAAATCGAAAAAGAGTAGCCTAACGGCGCTGCCTGGGAAAAATTTTGAGTTAAAAATCTACTCAAAGTATTTCAGGATCCTCGCCAGTGCTACGGAGTTCGTGCACTGAGCTGAGTTTCTCCAAACTCAGGTTTGAGTTAGGAGGAGAACAGAGCACTTATGGGTTACACCCGTGTGCCATGATTTTGATCCATCGACTAAACTAAACACATTATTCCTTGGTTTGACATGTTCAGATTTGTCTGTCTGTCCTGATGCCCTTGTCTTACCTGAACCTGACAATAGGTTAGCATAACAGTTTGGTTAAGATTATTTTCGTTGCTCTCAGGGAACAAACATAGGTGCTCCAATCTCTTCTAATATAATTCATCAGAGTATGGTGACTAACCGTGCCCGTTCAGTGTGACTAATGAGCCTCCTTGTGCTCTTGGGGAATCTGTTCTTGTCTGACTACACTGATCTTCAATCTGAAAGTTTGCATACTAACTATGATGCTGATTCAGGCTCTACTGACTAGAATGTGCCCAAAATAGACTGATGCCCCTCCCCCTCCTGCAGGAAGTTGATCTCAAGGTCTCAGGGTACTGCCCAGTTTCTCCTGTTCTAGGGTCTGTCATTCATGTACTCACACACTTAGATGCTCTTACAGGGATCAGGGAGTTCATGCACTATAAAAGCACCTTCTTGTATGGTCTACAGGGGTAGACTGGAGAAGCACTGGCTGTGTTTCTGCCCACAGAAGATGTTTCTTCAAAACCACCTCAACCTCTAATGTCACAGCCCAACTCAAGTTGGCATGGCACCACAGATAGCACTGTCAGAGGCTTTTCTATGTGGCTTGTTTCAAGAAATCCTCAGCTTTAGTTGATATTTGTAGCTCAGGTTAACCACAGTCATGCGTTGATCACACCACTATATACTACTGCTACTGCCACCTTGACAGACAATAATTTGCTACACTGTGCTTCAAAACAGACATAATAACTACAACCCATGGAGGGACTCAGGGATAGAGTTATACCTCTCCATAGCACAAAGTCTGGGTTGAATTATAGAGACCATGTGTTGCCCATGCAGCGCGAACCCTCTCTCAGCCTGCCTAGTTTACTTTAAAGGAAAGGTAACACCAATACAAATGTTCAAGGTTCTCCAGAGGCAAGAGCTGCCCCATTAAGTTCCATGTCCCCTGTATCATTCAGATGACCCCCTCCACTGGTAGCCAGGGCTAGATCAAGTGTAGATAATGTTACACTTTGATCTTAGCCAACAGGCCTAGAAATGCTCTATACCACGCAAGATGTGTTTCACTGGAGAATGCCATTTTACATTTGGGCACATTGTTTTGCATCTCCTTCTTTCACTATCTAGATGCACACAGAGCTTTAACAATTGCATGTCGAACCATCCCACCATTTATCATCTCTTCAAGAGCATGACGATCAGAACCTGGAGGGCTATGCCTTAAAACACTTATACCTCAATCTATTTCCTCTCCTAACTCTCAATCTGTAAAAACTATTCTGATTTTTAAAAAAACTAATAACAATCACTATCCGCAATTCTGCAACCAGACCTTCTGAGATGGCGTGGACTGGACATTTTCACCCACAAATTTGAACCTAAACTGGATAAAGGGGCAGGCTGGAAAATCCTAATCATGAACCTCAACCTACTTCCCTTCAACAGTGTGAACTGGGCACAAGGCAACTGCCAAACTAGATCAGAAAATCCCAATCATGAACCTCAACCTATTTCCCTTCAACAGTGTGAACTAGAAACAAGGCAACTGCCAAGCTAGATCAGAAAATCCATATCCACAAGTCTGGATCCATAGCCTGAGGAAACTTGCAGGATGAAAACATTAGTCCATGAACTGGGACCTATATCTTCAGCAAAACTCTGGGTTGGGGAATCCAATCCATAAAGCTGGAGTACTGTTTGTCCACTAGAACAGTGCTGATATTCCATTCCAAGAATCAAAGAACTAAATTCCACAGAAAGGTGCTCATATCCACACAAGTGGATTTATGCCTTCAGCAAACATACGAATCACAAAATCCACAAACACAAGGTGGTCTGAGCAATTCCAATCTACACATTTCAATTTATATTCTCAGTCAAATTGAAGTTTTTGTGGACATCAAGAAAATCCTACAACTTCTGGATTTCAGCATCTTCATCAAAACACCATGGACACCAAGAATTCAGCCCTTTCCACGAGTATCACATTATCTGAACCAGCATGTCCAGTGAGAAAGCCCACAACCAGGGGCACCTTGGAGAGCAACAGATCAAGTGGCACTCGCCCACGAGCAAGTTCTAGTGACGACGTCTCTACTGAAAACTTCAGCAACAGCTTGGGTCTTTAGGTAGGGTGAAATATGTGTCCTTGAACCCAGTAATGTTGACAGTGGTGGGGTTAGGCATGTGTGAGGAAGTGACGTTCTGAGGAAGCTGCGGTAACAACAGAGTTGGTGCTGGAAGAGCCTGGTCGTTGGGATGTCTGCCGATCCCCGAGTTGACTGTGCAGGCCAGCTGTCGAATACGTTCGTTGACACATCCTGCTGACAGGCGAGCCTCAGCATCCTGGTCCCAGCATTCTTCCACAGTTGATATGAGGTTGCAGAGTCCCTGTAGACACAGGAGCACAAGTGAATGAAGACACAGGTGAATGAAGACACAGGTGAATGAAGACACGGGTGAATGTAGACACAGGAGCATGCAGACACAGCAGCTCAGATGAATGCAGACACAGGAGAATGTAGTGAATGTAGACAAAGAAGAATGTAGACACAGGAGAATGTAGACACAGGAGAATGTAGTGAATGTAGACAAAGGAGAATGCAGACACAAGTGAATGTAGACACAGGTGAATGTAGACACAGGAGCACAGGTGAATGTAGACACAGGAGCACAGGTGAATGCAGACACAGATGAATGTAGACACAGGAGAATGTAGTGAATGTAGACAAAGGAGAATGCAGACAAGAGCACAGGTGAATGTAGACACAGGAGCACAGGTGAATGTAGACACAGGTATGCAACTATCCCCAAATAAATTGTAAACCTCAGACAACTGGACTGACAGGTGAGCTATGGTTACTGTGCTACAGCAGTTCCCATACAATGGACCACAGACAACCATTATCGTATCAATTGTGCTATTTGAATTTTGAGCACTTCAAGTGACATCATGCCTTGAAATGTCATATCTCATTATCAGTGATAATATTTCTCCATGAATGCATATCTTCTGTGTTCCTGGCCTGCCACACCTCTTGATTCCAGGCCGTATTCCAAACAGTGCCTGCCTCAACACTTGTTGAACTAACATTGAGCTGGCCCCACCTCTGACTATTTAATGATTCTCTTGCTGAACTAGTGCCTCGTGTGGAGAGGCAGAGAGTACTGCAGTTGACATCTGAAAAGATGCTCACTTCTCTAGCTGCCTGGCTGGTATCAGAGACAGGAGATCATGACTCCAACTCTATCATCTGACATTTCAATGAAGTTGGTTTTACTGATATAATTGTTGAGTTGAGTCAAGAACAGGCATCACAGCACTCGCGACATTCCCACACATGCTCCGTCCTCATATACAACAGCCAGCGAAGAGTCCCAATATCAATGGTAACAGTACCACTCTGATATGTGTCCATCTGTCCTCTCCTCAGAGTTTTGAGTGTTGGCCAGATCCTCTGGTCACTCCCTGCAGCACCATTCTCTTCAAGCCATGATGATTAATTTCTATTATTACTTGTTGTCCAGGTGTTTAAAATGACTACATATTTTGTTCTCTATCTTCCCCTGCCTATCCTGCCCAATATATCCCCACATAAAGCTGATTTATTTCCCTATTCTATCTCCTCGGCTGATATGCCCCATTAGTTTCAAGTGTCATTTCCTCAAGGTTTTCATGAGTGACCTAATGACACCTGCAACTCTCAATACATAAGCATTTGTTTTAATGTCTTTCCACCATATTATTTATTCTAAACCCCAGGTACACAGCCTTAAGATATCCTATCATTTCATTACTCATCGTCCACTATTCACAAGCACAGCCTTCAGATATCCTATCATTTCATTACTCATCGTCCACTATTCACATCCACGAGAAAAACTGACCACTCAGAACTTTCTCTTTTGCATTTTCTCGCTTTGAACATAAGTGTAGTCCACACAAGTGCTACTATTCTGGACTGATTTGTGTGTATGGATTTTTTTTTTAAATGTTGCATATCACTTACAGGACGTTGCAGTCGACACCAGCATTTTTTAGCTGCTGTTGATGTACTAGGCAAGTTTTTACGTTCAGTAGTTTGCCATTGCTTTCTTAGCGACCGGCTCACATACCAACACGTTATAACACAACGCTACACAAATCAGTGGCGACTGCGTTTCGAACGCCTGGTAAGTGGCTTACGAACTGCGTTCACAAGACTTTGGCCAAGGAGACCAGTATGGATTAGCTGTCCTTATTACCAGTTTCCTTCGCCATCCGACTTCTGAAGCACTTGTAATTTACGTCTCCAAGTCAACATTTTAGTTTAACTGATTGGTGTAGGGGTTGAACCCACTACTTCAGCATCATCACACCATAAGCTTAGGAACAGAGCACTTATCCTGGTGTAGGGGTTGAACCCACTACTTCAGCATCATCACACCATAAGCTTAGGAGCCGAGCTCTTATCCTGGTGTAGGGGTTGAACCCACTACTTCAGCATCATCACACCATAAGCTTAGGAACAGAGCACTTATCCTGGTGTAGGGGTTGAACCCACTACTTCAGCATCATCACACCATAAGCTTAGGAACAGAGCACTTATCCTGGTGTAGGGGTTGAACCCACTACTTCAGCATCATCACACCATAAGCTTAGGAGCCGAGCTCTTATCCACCCAGTCACTCCAACCACCACACTCACAACTGGTCACTAAGATGACCACTGATCTATGAGACCAGTCTGTTGGAACTGACCTGATGTCTGCGCCAGGCTGGATGGATGGCCGGCCGAACTTTCTGAGTGACCACCAGTGTTTGCATCTCTTCTAGTGTTGGCTGCAGACCTACTTCTGCTTCAAACGGCAGGCGGTAGATGTCTGCCGGATCTGAGAGATGTGTAAATAAAACAATCAGTACAGAAACATATCATTACATAATAAAACATAACTTCCACTACCAACCACAAATACAAGGCCATACAAAGTAGGAACCATACAAACACATTAGCACAAACCAATATTAATTGGTAACCATTCACACAACTTTACAACCATCCATATAAATTGGCATCCAAGCAAATCAACCACTAACACAAATCACCAACCACTAACACAAATCACCAACCACTAACACAAATCACCAAACACTAACACAATTCACCAAGCACTAACATAAATCACCAAGCACTCACACAAATCACCAGCCACTCACACAAATCACCAGCCACTAACACAAATCACCAACCACTAACACAAATCACCAACCACTACCACAAATTACCAAACACTAAAACAAATCACCAAATCACCAACTACACAATCAATCAATCAATCATGTGACATGCCAGAAAGCGTGGACGGTCATGACTCGCCATTTCACTTGATCACCAGAGTCGTGGATCAGCTCAGTGTTCCTGTCTCATCCATGCCACGTGGCCAAGCCATCCAGGTATTTTCCTCTTGATCTGTTTCCTTCGATCTTGCCAGCTGTCACTAAGTTCTCCAGTCCATTTCTTCTCATAACATGTCCAAAAAATTGTGACTGTCTACGTCTAATTTCTCTAATCAATTTACGATTTTCATTTGTCTCCTGTAGTACTCGGTCATTGGTTTTTCTGTCTGTCCATGGTATTCTTTGCATTTTCCTCAGAAACCACATTTCTGCAGCCATCAGATGTTTTTCAGCTTGATAGCTCATTGTCCAAGTTTCACATCCATACAAAAGAACAGGCTCTATGTATCCCTTCAACATTCTTTTTCTCGTTTCAATTGACATCTTTTTATTGTTCAGAATGTTTTTCATCTTGCTAGAGGCAACCACTCACACAAATATTAATGACCCACACACATCTACAACAGATTATATGGGGTTGAAATTGTACAAAAGTATGGCCAGTGATGTTAACGAGCCGGGGCATGGCCAAAGCACTTTTTTATGTAACCAGGATGTGCTCGGTCTCACATAATGACAGTAACTATTTAGCTGTTAACCTGTCTTTATTTAACATTAATTATTATTTGTCTACCTAAACAAAAACTGCCGGCTTCATGGCTTAGAGGTTATGACTTTTCTCCGTAATCTCGTATACTCTCGTCGGTAACGTGATGACGGTGAGAATCAGCAGTGGTTCGAATCGCATTGGTAACTTACGGGGTATGTGAGCCGGCCACTCAGAAAGCAATGGCAAACTACTGAGCGTAATCTTGCCAAGAAATCAACATACAGCTGAAAGATGCTGGTGTTAACAGCGAGGTCCTGTAAAAGTATATGCTAAAAAAAACAAAAAAACACTAATGTTGCTCAATGATTGAGGGATCTATAAGTGTGTGTGTTAAAGGTTAACTGTGTACGACAAATTATACATACGATGATGATGATGATGATAATAATAATAATAATAAACAGCCAGTTATTATTTTAAGTCCCTGTGATGTAGTTTTTATAGTCTTGGTACTATTCATTTTACATGTACACCATCAGGCACTGGATTAGCATCTACATTTAATGGCAAGGCATAAATTCAGGAACCACAATCATGTAGTGAATAGCACTGTTGTCTGCCCATGGCTGGACATGTCTTCGCATCCTTCTCAAAGTAGGATGTTCCCCTTCCATCTGTTTCTGTTTCAACATTCAGGACTCCCAGACCAAGGTCACCTGAACATGTGTACCAGGACATGTCCTAGGAAGTAAAGGCAGCAGACAGGACACTGACCCCATCACCCAGTGAGTACCAGTAGGTCTAAAACTGAAGCTAGCACCACAAACTCAACCCCTCATATGAAAAGAGGCCCCTGACACTGACTTGTAGTTATACGTCCCAAACCTTCAATCATTAAGGAAAAGCAACCTGGTCTTCTTTTTCTACTGTTACCTTCTATCCCCAATGGGACATAAGACCTCAAGCCACTCACTGCAAGCCCCCCTATCTGTAACTATCCCATACAGCTCTGCGCATGTCTTTCCCATGATAATTCCTGTTTTTACTTCCCTTCTTCAAGCTTTTTCCCCCTCTATTTCTTTTGCCATGTGGGTTCCAGACTGAGGCTTGTCTAGTTAAATAATTCTATTATTCTAGTTACATAACCTGGCACTCACCATTAACGGCTGTGCATCTGGTCATCATTCCTAGTTATATAATTCTATTATTCTAGTCACATAACCTGGTACTCACCATTAACGGCTGTGCATCTGGTCATCTTAGTTTAGTTTAGTTTAGTAGATGGATCAACATCACGGCACACGGGTGCAACCCATAAGTGCTCTGTTCTCCTCCTAACTCAAACCGGAGTCTGGAGAAACTCAGCTCAGTGCACGAACTCCGTAGCACCGCCGAGGATCCTGAAATACTTTGGGTAGATTTTTAACTCGAAATTTTGCCCGGGCAGCGCCGTTAGGCTACTCTTTTTCGATTTCCAACTGCCAAGGGATTTTTTACGTGCGCAACAATACACACGGGCGTCCAATCTCACTACCCAGAGACCAGGGGAAATTTATTACTAGAAGTCCACGAGAAAAAATCCCGGCATCACCGGGGCTTGAACCCAGGACCTCCAGCACTTGAGGTGGACACCATACCTCGAGACCACGCAGCCCCCTGCATCTGGTCATCATCCCTAGTTATATAATTCCATTATTCTAGTTACATAACCTGGTACTCACCATTAATGGCTGTGCACCTGGTCATCATTTATAGTTATGTAATTCTATTATTCTAGTTACATAACCTGGTACTCACCATTAACCTTGTCTAGTTATATAATTCTATTATTCTAGTTACATAACCTGGTACTCACCATTAACCTTGTCTAGTTATATAATTCTATTATTCTAGTTACATAACCTGGTACTCACCAGTAACCGCTGTGCATCTGGTCATCATTTCCCAAACCACAAGCCCACAGGCATACATGTCAATACGTAAGAAGGAGTCTAAGCTGAAGCAGATAGCCCCTTCCAGTACTTCAGGTGCCATGTATCGGCGTGTACCAACCTACAAAGAACACCATCAAGACACCTGTAAGCAAGGAATAACGTGTATGACTACAGCTTCCTCTTCTTTTCCAGCTGCTACTTCTCAACTGCCCATTTCCCTACTGATGTTTTCTTCAGCTTTGCAAGCCAGTAAAAACTTCCACAAGTTCAATCCCTAACCTTCTCTTTCCCAGATGCTGCTACTTTTCCCCACGACGTTCACATCTATTAGATCAAGATTCTGGACTGGGCTGGCAGCTTGATGTCTTGACAGACGATGGTTTCAATATGCTTGAAACCTATGCTGGTAGTGAATGTGACCGATCAGACCAGTAAATATTTGTGTTCATCCACAATGGATGCATATGAACACATGGTCATCCCCACCATCACGCACCAACTTACCTCTCACATGCTCAGTGTGTGACCTATCTGCAATCATTTTCTGCTTTGACTTTATTCCATGTCTGATCTTTGCCCTCCATGCAACACATTCAGCGGCGACTTGCTCCCAGGGTGCAATATCAATATCTGTATCAACCATGTCCCGCTAACACACATCATTGTACCGTAGTAGAGGCTGACCCCGAGACCTTTTATCTATCTGTAATTCACCAAAAAAGATGTTTTTGGTATTCTGTCATCGTCCGTCCGTCCTAATGTTTCCTTTCAACAGAATCAATATTTCAAGATTCAAATCTGTATCTCCATACTGACTGCTTATCCTTCCTCAAGTTTGCCAGCATCCACACACCTCAAATATAGTTGAATGTTTTCTGTGGAAAACCTGATTAAAGTTAAAGTAATCTCTACGTAAGGAAAGCCGCCCAAACTGACCAATGTACTCCAGAAGACATAATGCACTTGTGCATTCCCTTTGGTGGGTTGAGAGTTCGAACATGGCCTCAAGAGACAGAAGTGGAAGAGAAAGCGTGGAAGACCTCTACTATGAAGACATAATTAAAACAAAATACAATGAAAGCATTTACATAGAAGACATTTACTATGAAGACACCCACATTGAAGACAAACAAAGAGAATCATAATGAAAACTACAACAAAGACCCCAAAAATGAAGACAACTACAATGACAACAAAGACACACACACACACACCCCCCCCCCCCCCACAATGAAGACACCTACAATGAAGAACCCTAAAATTAAGACTACAATAACAATCATAAAGACCCCCCAACAATAAAGACAGCTACAATAAAGACCTCCAACAATAAAGGCACCTACAATGAAGGCCCCCCCCCCCCCCAATAATAAAGACACTTACAAAGAAGACACCTACAATGAAGACCCCTAAAATTAAGAAACCTACAATAAAGACCCCCAACAATAAAGACACCTACAATGAAGGCCCCCCCCCCCAATAATAAAGACACTTACAAAGAAGACACCTACAATGAAGACCCCTAAAATTAAGACAACTACAATAACAATCATAAAGACATCCAACAATAAAGACACCTACAATGAAGACCCCTAAAATTAAGACAACTACAATAACAATCATAAAGACATCCAACAATAAAGACACCTACAATGAAGACCCCTAAAATTAAGACAACTACAATAACAATCATAAAGACATCCAACAATAAAGACACCTACAATGAAGGCCCCCCCCCCCCCCCCAATAATAAAGACACTTACAAAGAAGACACCTACAATGAAGACCCCTAAAATTAAGACAACTACAATAACAATCTTAAAGACATCCAACAATAAAGACACCTACAATGAAGACCCCCCCCCCCCCAACAATAAAGACACCTACAATGAAGATCCCCCCCCCCAACAATAAAGACACCTACAATGAAGATCCCCCAACAATAAAGGCACAGTGAAGACTGCCACAATAAAGACACCTTTAACAACACATTCACTGCAAGAAAACACACTACATACCTGCGGATGGGTCTCATTAAATGTTTTTCCTGGCTCAAATTTGAGAGCCAGCCCAAAATCTGCAACGCAGGCTGTCAGGTCGTGCTTGAGTAGGACATTCTTGCTCTTGAAGTCCCGGTGGGCAATAGCCAAGTTAGCCATTGTTCCATAAGTTCCTGGGATTTCATTGTGAAGGTAAGCCAACCCACATGTCATTGACTCGCCAATCTTGCACAACTCCGCCCAGGTGATGGTATGACTTTTCAAGTAATCAGACAGAGATCCTGCACAAAGAAAGTATCAAATGCAAACCCTGTTTTAGCTATTCACTTTCTGAGTTGAGTAGAGTCGAGATCTGATATCACAGCATTTGGGACATTCCTGTACGTGCTCCGTTCTAAGTTCAAATGTACATCATGTTTTAGCTATTAATTTACTGCTATATCTCATGTACACCTTTTACTGTTATATGTGCATACTGTTTTGACTATTAATTTACTATTATAACATGTACACCATAATGGATTAGTCAATTTTAACCACACTGTGCTGTAACTTAATTTACTGTTACAACTAATAATTTACTGCTGTAACTATTAATTTATTGTTATAACTATTAATTTATTGTTATAACTATTCATTTACTGCTTCTTTTTCTTCTTCTTCAGCGTTCCGAGCCATTGAGGTTCTTTGCTGCAGATACAATCCGTCTCCATTCGTCTCTCTGGTTGACCTTCTCTTGCCAGTCATTGATTCCAAGTGGGTTCCAAATGTTGCTGTATGTAGCCGAGGCGCGGTGTTGGGGTGAGCGCCCAACATTGCTCAAATACCTCAATGGCTCGTGAATACATAACCTATGCAGCAAAAGTCCAACTCCTGGCCTTCACGTGGCGGACCTGTTTAAACTAACAGGAGAAGGGGCGACGGCGAGTCTCTGGCGCCGGAAAATAACCAGTATGCTCTAGATGTGTATGCACGTACATGCATGCGCAGACAGGTGTGTGCGCGCGTACACATCTACACTCGAGTGAGACCACAGTCTGCTCTAGCAAAGAAAGGTGCTGAAGACGGAGGCAACCAGCCAAGAGGCGCACCACAGAAATCAGGATGCCACGCAATCACGCAAAATGGAATATGTCGACTACTGCTAATCGTTATGGTGCTCGCCCTGCTTTGGACCCCCAGGCAGGTGCAGTGCCGGGTCCTATGTCTCGAAAGGGTCCAATCCCAACTACTGGAGGTCCTTCTCAGATGTCCTGTGGAGCCAGGGGACATGAGAATAGGACGACTGGCCATACTAAACGAAGACTTAAAATAATGCACTGGAATGCGGAGGGAGTCAGCAACAAAAAAATAGAATTAGAAAAAATCTTGGACCAAGAAAAAGTAAGCATATGTTGCTTGCAAGAAACTCACCTCAATGAAAATCCCAAATCAAAGTCTACATGGAAGGGGCTGAGTATCAGACACTTAAACTTAAGACAGGTAATACAGATCTACATCTGATCAATTACTACTGTCCAAGTGACCGCCCACAGGCACTGAACACTCTACCACTAAAAGAAAAAATGATTGTGTGTGGCAATTTCAACAGCCACTCGCAGAGCTGGGGCTATGATCACATGGACCAGAGAGGAGAGAGACTGGAAGACTGGCAGGATGAGAATAGATTCATGTTGATTAACAAGCCGTCCGACCCACATACTTTCTACTCGAGATCATGGCACTCTACAACTACACCTGACCTGGCTTTTCATTCACCAGACCTGGAGTGGAACATTACACGAACTGTTGGGAAACAACTTGGTGGCAGTGACCATCGGCCAGTCTTTCTAACCGTAGAAAATGAGCTTGTAAGTGAAAGCAGCACCCTCTCGAGGTGGAACTACAAGAAAGCAGACTGGGCAATGTACAAGCATCGCACCAGCATACTGGTTAGAAACCTGAACACTGAGAAGGACATAAATAAAGTAGTTGAAGAGTTTGGGAAATGCATACTACAGGCAGCGCGAGAAACAGTACCAAGAGGAGCCCATAAACAATATAAACCCTACTGGAGTAGTGAACTGGAACAGTTGCATAATGATGTTGAAGTGTGTAGAAAGCAAGCAGAGGCCACACCCAGCCAAGAGCACCACAATAAATTCCAGCATGCAAAAGCCAAATTTCAAAGGGCCAAGCTGCAGGCTAGACGGAAAAGCTGGCAGGAGAAAACAGAGTCTCTGAACTTTGAAAGAGACACAAGGAAATTGTGGAAGCTAATAAAACAGCTTAATGACGAGGGCACAGGGAGAAACTCAAAAATTGCACTACATAAAGATGGAAAAATCTTAACAAGAAAGCAAGCAGCTGACCATTTTGCGGACTCGTTCGCACTAGATAGCAATATCAAAATTAGTCCAGAGAAACAACAAGAGATTCGAGAGAAACGACAACATACAGGACAGAAGGAAATAGTACATGAGGTTCTGGAGGCACCCATCACAATCAGCGAACTGGAGCTAGCCATATCAAAACTGAAAATGAGAAAGTCACCAGGAGCTGATGGTATCTCCAATGAAATGATCAGGAACCTAGGAACAGAGGCCAAAACAAAGCTGTTGCAGATCTTCAATAACAGCTGGACCTTAGGCAGTGTTCCACAAGCCTGGAGAGAAGCAATCATGATACCCCTCCTAAAATCAGGGAAAGATGGTTCCATTGCCTCTAGCTACAGACCAATTAGCCTCACCAGCTGTCTCTGCAAAACACCGGAGCGCATCATCAATCACAGACTGCAGTGGTACATTGAAAGTAAAAACATCCTTGTGCCACAGCAGGCTGGCTTTAGGCAGTGCTACTCTACGGAAGATCAGACAACCTACCTCTCTCAAGAAATTGAGGATGCATTCCAAGAGAAGAAGCTGGTGCTCGCGGCATGGATAGATCTGAAGAAAGCCTTTGACAAAGTCTGGAAAGAAGGTCTGATGAAGAAACTGAGAAACTGCAAAGTCAATGGAAGAATGTACAAATGGGTGAAAGCATACTTGCACAACAGAAGAGCCCGAGTACAGATAGACGGACTCAAGAGCAAGAAAGTACTACTGCGTCGCGGTGTCCCCCAGGGCGGAGTCTTGTCCCCCACACTTTTTCTAATCTTCATCAATGATCTTGTTGCTCACCTACCGCATGGAATTAAAGCGGCAATGTACGCCGATGACCTGGTTCTATGGAGCACAAATGAATATGCATCAGTGGCCACCAGATTGCTACAAAGAGCTGTAGATACATTTGCTGCATGGGCAAATAGATGGTGTGTCAGCATAAACACTGACAAGTGCAGCACCACCCTATTTACCCTCTCTCCAAAACAAAAGGCAGGGATCATCCAGATAAATGGAACACCCCTAAGAGAAGATAAAGAACCAACATACCTTGGAGTAACATTTGATGGCAAGCTGACATGGAGAAAGCACATCAACAAAGCAGTAGCAAAAGCCAGAAGGAAAATAGCCATCCTGAGAAAGCTAAGTGGAACCACATGGGGAGCCAGTACGAAAATACTTAGCAAAGTTTACCAACAGAGCATACGACCACACCTGGAATATGGGTCAACTGCGTGGTGTTCAGCATCAAATACCACACTACAAGAGCTGGACAAGGTGCAAAATCAAGCACTTAGAGTCACCACAGGAGGGATGAGATCAACCCCTATAGTGGAAATGGAGAAGATGGGCACTGAGTGAGCGCAGAGATACGAAAACGCTAATACAAGCAGAAAAGTTCCTCAGCTTGCCAGGCCACCCTATGAAGAACAGATTTGAAAACCTAGCTATGGGGCGGTTGAAAAGAAGTAGTTTTATCCACCAGGCCAAACGACTCTGCAGAGAAACCACTGATCTGCCCACAGTTGGTATCCCCCTAACAACTATTCCAGAGCGAACTCCATGGAAAGATGAGCATAGACTATCGTTACAAATCCAGACAAAAGTGAGAGGAATATTTGACAAGGAAGAACAGAACAGTGTGCAGCGCAGAACAGCCACTCTCAGCTTCCTTGATGAAGAATACCCACAGGACCTCTGGATCTGAGTCTACACAGATGGGTCAGCACAAAATGCTGTTCGAAATGGAGGAGCGGGAGTGTACATAGAATACCCAAATAATACTAGGGACACAGCCAGAGTACCGACAGGAAAGTACTGCCATAACTATGATGCCGAAATTGAGGCAATCAAAATAGCAACAGAGAAATTACTAAATAACAGCAATGGTACACAACCTGTGGTGCTACTAACAGATGCAAAATCAGTACTCGAGGCGCTCCTCTCTGGGAAATTGCCAGTACTAAGGACACTACTTTCTGAACTTAGCAGTCAGCATAAAGTCACCATACAGTGGATACCATCCCACTGTGGAGTACCCGGAAACGACAGAGCTGATCAATTGGCTAAGGAAGGAGCCAAAGAGGAACAGCCTGATGTGCCCGTTACATACCACCAAAAGAAAAGAATGATCAAATCAGTCAGAAAGCCACCAAAACCTGCTCAAGATGACTACCACATTATGGACAGACCAGAACAAGTCATTATTCTGCGCCTCAGAACAGGACACAATAGATTACGCAACCACATGTATACAAAATTCAAGATTGGTGAAACAGCCATGTGCACATGTGGATTGGCGTCGCAGACAGCAGAGCACATACTCCAAGACTGCCCAAAATATAACATATCTAGGCAAACCTTCTGGCCTAGAGAGACGACAGTGGAAGATAAACTCTATGGACCACTGTGTGAACTGAAAAAAACAGTTCAATTCATGCAAGAGACGACATTGCAGATATAGACATATTTCAAGCGAACGAAAGAAGAAGAAGAAGAATTGATTCCAAGTACTTGTAGGTCTGTATATATATTATCTCTCCACCATCTTCTTGGTCTACCTCGGGATCTACGGTCATTTATTTCCTGAGTGTAAGCGAGTTTTGTTTCCCTATTATCTTCCATTCTTTCTATATGCCCCAGCCATTGTAGTCTATTAGCCTTCATGATACCAGTGATTAGCGGGGACTTAAACAGATCATAAATATCTTTGTTACTTCTTCTTTTCCACTCTCAACTTTGTGTATCCCTAATGGGTCCAAAGATGCGTCTTAAAACTTTGTTCTCAAAGGTTTGTAACAAGGCTTTGTCTCCTTTCGTTGTACTCCAGGTTTCAGAGCCATACAGCACAACTGGTCTGATCAGCGTTTTGTATATTGTGATCTTGGTGTTACAAGATAGCGCCTTTGATTTTAGTAGATGTTGTAGTGCATAGTATATCTTATTTCCAGAATTGATTCTAGTTTGTATTTCTTCCCTTATGATGTTGGAGCGGTTGAAGATTGTACCCAGGTATTTGTATGTTTCCGTTCTTTTAATGGTCATATTATCTATTTGTATGTAGCCAGTTTTTAGCCATTCCTTCTCTTGAAATTACCATATATTCTGTCTTATCTTAGTTGATAACCAGCCCCATCTGTTGGGCTTTTTATTCATTTACTGCTGTAACTATTAAATGATTGGGTCAATCAAAGTGGGTTTGAAGTTTTGAAACAGAGTATCATAACAAATGGAGAGACTGGGTCGCTCAATGTGGATTTGAAGATTTTTTTCTTTTCTTTAAAAAACAAGATCACAGAATTATTAGAAATGGAGGCATGGGTTTTAAGTGTTGAAAAGAAAGTTTTAAGTGTTGAAAAGAAAGAATTGAGAATCATTAGAAATAGAGAGCTTTGGTCAGCACATTGGGGGGCTTGCAGTGTTGAAGCAGGGAGTATCTGAAACAAAACCTTTCTTAAACAGAAGTTGACAGTTACCAAATAGATGGTCAAAATACACCAAGTTTGTGGGTGGAAGCAAGCATGGCACAATTTTGGTTGGATAAGCAGAGATATAATTTGTTTGTATTGATTTCTGAAGCAGAGGACAGGAATTTGCATACCGAATGCCCAGTTTGGCCACGCTGTCACAATTTTTTTTATCAACAGCTGTGTTCTAGGGAATGGTCACTGGCACATGGTGAAGGAGGAAAGAAAATCCTGGATTGATATCAATAAAGAATGCAATGGTAAAGCAGTGCCGAAGACAGATAGTAATGGAAAATCTTTACTACAAAAGCATTGAATATGGCACCCTAACAACACAGAGGTTATAGAACTGACAAAGACAGATGTTTCTTTTACTCATTTTCCATCCAGTTATTAACTGTCACTAAGCTTTCTATTGTCCCATCTTGTAGCATGCCCAAAAATATCACCACTGATATGTACTGTCTTGCAGCGTGTGTTAAAAAAAAAAATCACAACTGTTATACCCTGTCTTGTAGCATGGCCAAAACATAACCTTGATTGTACAATCATAATTTCTCTATCCACTTGCAGATTTCATGTGAAAGGGCTGCCTCTATTTTTTTCATTTTTTTAAAATAAAGGAAACTAAGAAACCACATCTGTACTGCCACCTTACATTTCTTACATCACCCAGGTCTCACAAACATACAATACATGCAGAGAATGAACCACCCAAAACCAAGAAGTAGACGGCAAGCTTATTTGAACATGATCACAGGTAAAAGAATTTACACTGCAGCCAGTCTTTGTCAGCATACAAACAACAAATACACCAATACAACATGAAAAACACAACAAGAAAATATATATATAGAAGTGACTCTGCTTCCTTGATGTAGACTGGACAATACAAACAGTCTATCACTGCTGTTCTCACAGCTACTGGCAGCTTTATTATGTTTTCACCTTGCAAGACGAAGCCATGGTGGCACTCTAGTTTATGCCTGCCAAGACAGGGGCCCAGGTTCAACCCCCCCAGCGGAATCAGAACTGTTTCTTCCAACCAGTGCTGCTCTGGGACCAGACAATTATCTGTCCATCCCACCTCAATGTCATGTCCTAGAATATATGAAGATCTAATACTTCCCACTCTACCGGCAGTATCAGCTACGGAACAACCTTTGCCTGTTTACCTTACTAAAAGCAACTTTTCTGCCATGGAAATTCTTGTCCTAGTCTCTACAAAGTACCCTCCACCCAATGCTGTGACAGTTGAAACTGCACCTGTTGACAATTTTCCCCACTAACTAATCTGCTTCTCTGTGGCCACTGTAATTCCTTTCTTCTTCACTCAACCATACAGAACCATATTCCACATTATGACGTGACAATTACCCACAGCTGACATTCATTAACGGTAGATCAAAGAGACACAATAATGTACATTCCATCCCCAAACCGCCTCAACATTTACCATTTTCATGAAACTCTGTGATAAGCCAGAACTCAGTCACATGGGTCTCCTCCTTCCTCTCGGAGGCAATGAAGCGAAGAATATTGTCATGCTTCATGTGAGACAAGCTGTAGATGTCTACCTCAGCCATCCACGATTGCTTGTCCTGCAGGGGAAATATCTTCACTGCCACATGCTTGAGTGAGCCAGGGATGTGTGGATTGCTGGAAGTGATCCCGTCTTTGTAACTGTCCCTAGAAGGACAATTTAGACGTTTTAATACCATCTTTAACTGACTTGTGTGTTTTTCACAAATCACAGATGAATCTACAAGTGAAATGAGTTCCTTCATATATAATAAATACAGACCATCAGCGCAGCTCACACAGTTTTCTGCACTGTATACTATCAACACAATAACAGTCAGAGAAGACATTCTCTGGGAGATATGTGAAAGTGTTACAACTATCCTGACTGGGAGATACATAAGTGTGTTAAATCTATCACTGACTGGGAGATACATGAGTGTGCTACATTCATCTCTGACTGGGAGATACATGAGTGTGTTACAATGTCCATGTCTGTGAGATACATGAGTGTGTTACAATGTCCTAGTCTGGGAGATACATGAGTGTGTTACAATGTCCTAGTCTGGGAGATACATGAGTGTGTTACAATGTCCCTGTTGGGGAGATACATGAGTGTGTTAATATGTCCCTGTCTGGGAGATCTAGGAGTGTGCTACAATGTCCCTCTCTGGGAGATACAACTATTCCTGTTGGGAGATAATGAAAGTGTTCAAACTGTCAATAATTAGACAATACATGAATGTTTTCTTACTTTCCAAACAACAGAAACAACATACAATACAAGATAATGACATGCTCCTAGCTGGCACTGCTACAGAATGTTACATTCACGTATTAAAGGAAGGTTTTATGAGTTACATCGGTTCTATGGTGAAGAGTTTAAGGAAGCAATTTGTAATCTCACATAACACATTCAAAACAGCTGCAGCAATTTGACCAGCAAACTGTCTTGCGTTGGTTTGCAATGGTATGAGCGCCGGTCATCCAGAAAGCAATGGCAAACTACTTAAGATAAACTTGCCAAGAAATCTCAAACAGCCCAAAAAAATGCTGGGTTTGACTGTGACGTCCTGTAAAGGATATGCAACTAACTTTATGAGATTCAGTGACCAGCTTCCATTCCACATGACATTCATCAGTTTGGGATACTTTAAGTTGATATGAGCTACCAACCAGTAACAAAATAAGACGCACAAAACATCGTCAACACGAACAACAAGGCTGACAAATGATACTCACTGATCGGACAACTGAGCCTTCCACAGAGACCCATAGCGCCCCCGAGCTCGCAACTCCAGCAGCTGCAAATTCAGGGAGGATTGCGAGGGGGTTGGAGCCAGACTAGGGTCAACCGTTGGCAACTGAATATGGCCTATATGATGTTGATGCCGCCGCCACAAGAAGAACAAGGTCACAACCAGAACGCCACCTCCAATAATTGACACAAGAGAGTACAGCAACGTTTGCACCAGCTGTTGGTCTGCAGAGTGCCGCACGATCCCGCCGGGTTCAGGATCATTGCCGGAATCTTTAGAAGTGCTGCCAGCCTCGTGATCTCCTCTAGGGAGGTGACGATAGTCCTTGTTGCAGAGATCACCATCACAGCAGCAGAAGAAGACAGGTGCGCTGTACCTATGCTCAACACACTCCTTCTGCTCATAGCATCTGGAAAATAAATCACAGAACTCATGAAATAAATCATAGCATCTGGAAAATAAATCACAGAACTCATCAAATAAATCATACCACCTGGGAAATATAAGGGTCGTTCATTTGAAACCCGTTCCAATGGCTTTATTACAAAAGCATGAAAGAAACACTAACAGGTGTGATAGAATTAAACAAAGCATTCATTTTGAATGAATTATGCACCATTGGTTGGTCAGAAGAATTTGCCGTAGGCATTCAGGAAGCACCCCATTGCTTAGGTAGGCGGCGAATGCCGTCCGTAAAAAAGGACTGCGGTTGCTCACTGAACCAAGTGTTTACCAAGTTCATTATGTCTGCATCTGTGTGAAATCATTGGCCCTTGAGAGCTTTTTTTAGAGGTCCAAACAAATGAAAATCACATGGTGACAAATCTGGACTATAGGCTGGATGTTGCAGAATTTCCCACTTCTTCCTTGCTAATGCTTTCTGCACAATCTTTGCGACATGCGGATGAGCATTATCGTGCAACAAAATTACACCACGAGAAAGCATGCCAGGTCATTTATTCTTGATGGCTTTTTGCAGCTTGTCTAGTGTTTGCAGGTAGTGGGTAGAGTTGATGTTGACACCGGGTTCTTTAAAGTCGGCCAACAATAGCCCTTCATGGTCAAAAAATGCGCTCAACATAACCTTACCAGCGAAAACCTGTGACTTGAATGTTTTGGCGTTTGGTGATCCAGCGTGCTTCCATTGCATGCTCTCTCTTTTGCTACTCAACTCAAAGTGGTGACATTATGATTCATCGCCTGCCACTATGCGGAAGAGAAATGCATCACCCTCCACTCTGTAACGCAGCAAGTGGTTCAAACACCATCCCATGCGTTCCTCCTTTTGGTGGTCAGTCAACATCCGTGGTACCCACTGTGAACGCGCCTTCCGATATTGCAGTTTCTTACGAACGACATTTTGAATTGTCCCAATTGAAACATTAAATTCTTTCGCTAGTGAACGTATGCTTCGATAATGGTTCATCTGTACTGATGCATAAAGTTTGGCGATGGTTTTTTCTGTTGCAACAATATGTGCTTGACCCAGCCGTCGAAGATCTGTTGTGAACTGACGTCCTTTCCGAAATATTTGTGCCCAGTCTGTCACTGTTGTCTTCAACACACATTTATTACCGTACGCTACCTGCATTCTTCGATGAATGTCCACTGGTCGACATCCTTCAAATTTAAGAAACTGAATCACCGCTCTTTGAGCTTCTTTGAACGGATTTTGGATCAACCCGGCCATTTTCTCAACGGTCAGAAACAGAACCTATGCATCATGGGACGATAAGCACTTGCTTTTTTATTCATTGGTCAGTACTTATCACATGACTATGACATGATCATGTTCCACGTACGCAATTATGCACGGTGCGGCACGAACAAATTTCAAATGAAAGCCCCTTACATTTACTGAGCACATAGAAAATACATCAGAGCACCTGTGAAATATATACTGAGCATATGGAAAATAAATCACAGCACCTGGGAAATATACAGTGAGCATATGGAAAATAAATCAGAGCACCTGAGAAATATAAATTGAGTGTATGGAAAATAAATCAGAGCACCTGTGAAATATATACTGAGCGTATGGAAAATAAATCACAGCAACTGGGAAATATATATTGAGCATATTGAAAATAAATCAGAGCACCTGGGAATTATATACAGAGCATATGAAAATAAATCAGAGCACCTGGAAAATAAATATATACTGAGCATATGGAAAATAAATCAGAGCACTTGGAAAACATTACAGAGGCTGGAAAATAAACCAAAGCCCTTAGAAAAAAATGTGACCACAAGAAAAATAGAACACGTGAAAAAAGGAGAACAATGAAAATAAACCAAGCAACTAGATCACAAAACTAGGAAAACACATTAAAGGACCTGGAAAATAAATCAGAGCAAAAAGAAACAAACACAGAGTGAAAAATAAACCACAGCAACTAAGGGAGGAACGAATGAACGAACAAATGAACAAACAAACTTTATTTTCAAAGGGTCACAAATTGGGGAGGAAGATGAAAAAGAAGAAGAAATGAACAAACCATAGTTCAAGACAATAAATCACAGCACCTGGAAAATTAATAATCTTCTTCTTCTTCAGCGTTCCGAGCCATTGAGGTTCTTTACTGCAGATACAATCCGTCTCCATTCGTCTCTCTGGTTGACCTTCTCTTGCCAGTCATTGATTCCAAGTGCTTGTAGGTCTGTATATATATATATATATATATATATATTATCTCTCCACCGTCTTCTTGGTCTACCTCGGGGTCTACGGTCATTTATTTCCTGAGTGTAAGCGAGTTTTGTTTCCCTATTACCTTCCATTCTTTCTATACGCCCCAGCCATTGTAGTCTATTAGCCTTCATGATACCAGTGATTAGCGGGGACTTAAACAGATCATAAATGTCTTTGTTACTTCTTCTTTTCCACTCTCCACTTTGTGTATCCCTAATGGGTCCAAAGATGCGTCTTAAAATTTTGTTCTCAAAGGTTTGTAACAAGGCTTTGTCTCCCTTCGTTGTACTCCAGGTTTCAGAGCCATACAGCACAACTGGTCTGATCAGCGTTTTGTATATTGTAATTTTGGTGTTACGAGATAGCGCATTTGATTTTAGTAGATGTTGTAGTGCATAGTATATCTTATTTCCAGAATTGATTCTAGTTTGTATTTCTTCCCTTATGATGTTGGAGCAGTTGAAGATTGTACTCAGGTATTTGTATGTTTCCGTTCTTTTAATGGTCATATTATCTATTTGTATGTGAGTCTTTAGCCATTCCTTCTCTTGAAATTATCATATATTCTGTCTTATCTTGGTTGATAACCAGCCCTATCTGTTGGGCTTTTTCCTTTAAGTGAGTCAATATTTCCAATGTCTTTTGTTCATTTTCCCCTATAATATCTGTATCATCTGCATAGCCAAGCAGCTTGGATGTTCCTCCAATATCACATTCCTCCTTTACCTTCCTTACAACTTTCTCTAGAGCCAGATTGAAGAGTAGCGGCGATAGTGCTTCACCCTGTTTCAAGCCAGATGTTATTTGGAATGGGCTTGATTTCCTGCCTTTATATGTTACTATAAGTATCTTCCATGCATAGTCTGGTCATGTTGATTAACTTCCTTGGTATTCCAAATTCCTGCATAGCATTCCATAGACTATTCCTATGGACACTATCATAAGTTTTTTTTAAATCCACAAAAATGTTATGGAGATCTCTATATTCTCAATTTTTCTCGGTTATTTGTCGTAAGATAAATATCTGATCTATTGTTGATCTGTTTTGTCTAAAACCCGCCTGGTAGTCACCTAATATGTCTTCTGAATATGGTTTTAGTCCATTTAGTAATACTGCGGATAGTATCCTATAGCTTTACAAAATTAATAATAGCATACAGAAATAAATCAAATCACCTGGTGGAAAAATCAAACAACAAAACCGATCATTTACTTGCTTTTGTTCGCAACATGGAAAACATCAAATCATGAAGTAACAAATTTGTGTGACTTGCTTATCAAACAATAACTAAAGAGTGAATGAAATGAAATATTCAGAACATGAAGAAAATGTCATTTACTGACCAAAACTTAAAATAACTTAGCGTCATTTACTTGCTGCCATTCATATCAGGAAACTATTCTTTGCTGCTAAGGATAAGTGTCTTTTACTTAACAAAATATGGAAGACCAAAAGTGTTATTTACTTAAACCATGAAACCATAAAAATATGTAACTTTGATCAAAATATTGGAAATGTGTCTTTTATTTATTAAAAAATGAAACAAAGAGAAAGATTAAAAGTGGCATTTATTCGTGAATCTGCTAAAGCGGGGGTATGTTGTTTGTCCATCAAGAATGATGATGACCATTCATTTCATCCAGTGGGGTTGAAGGTATGGAGTTGTGGGTTCTAAGATGGCTGATAAGGCCTATTTTGGCTCGAAATGTTCTTTGACAATGTGGGCAAAGAATGCTTGACGTTTCTGGAGGAGGATTTCCTGCATTGGTTTTTCTGTCCTGCCTTTTCTTCACAGCTCTTGCAGTCCTGGTTGCCTCACATATGACTGCACCCTTGCGTAATGATGCACGCCACGAATTTCGGACTCTGGCTGCAGCCTCCCAGGTGTCATGCTGAATTCCAAAAGCATTCAGTGAGATTTTCAGAGTGTCTTTAAAGCGTTTCCTCTGGCCACCTTGGGAGCATTTACCACAACGCAGTTCGCTGTAAAATATTCGTTTAGGGAGCCTGTGATCTGGCATGCGAGTCAGGTGACCAGGCCAGCGAATCTGATTCTTCATCAGTAGAGTGTGGATACTGGGCATGGATGCTCTTTCTAGGACTTCAGTGTCTGGAATCTTGTCTTGCCATTTAATCTTCAGTAGCTTCCTTAGGCAGACTGTGTGGAAGTGGTTTAATTTCCTAGCGTGTCGCTGATAAACAGTCCAGGTTTCACAAGCATATAGCAGTGTGGATAATACAACTGCTTTGTAGACCTTTAGCTTTGTTTGCAGGCTTATTCCAGTTCTGTCCCATATATTCTTGTACAGTCTGCCAAAGGCCGCACTGGCCTTGGAGATTCTTGCATTCACTTCGTCATCAATTGTGGCAGCTTGTGACACAGTGCTGCCAAGATAGGTGAATTTGTCCACAACACTTAGTCTATGATAATTCACTTTGATATTCGGCACAGTGTGATTATTCCCTGGACCTGGCTGGTACATAACTACAGTCTTCTCCAAGTTGATATTGAGCCCAAAGTTGGCACAGGCATGTGAGAAAGCTGAAACATTATGTTGCATGTCCGCCTCTGAGTTGGCGTATAGAGCGCAATCATCAGCAAACAGGAGCTCTTAAGCGGGGGTAGAGAACGTTTGGCCTGCGGGCAATATAAGGCCTGTGAAATCAGTTGTTCTGGCCATGCCACAACAACCACAAGTTGGACTCAGATTTCAATACTTTTTCTTATAAACATTACGTAAACAACGATGAATTTCCCAGGTTGATGAGACATGCACTGAAATATGCATCTGTGTTTGGAACAACTTACTGCTGTGAGCAGCTCTTTTCTATTTCAAAACTAACCATCGCAAAGAGTCAACTGCGTTCCAGACTGACCGGAGCAAACCTGGAAAAGCAGTTGTGAGTAGCAACATCCTCAGCACCAGTTACCATCACACATTTCACCAATGAGAAGCAGATCCCACCATCACATCAGGGGTGAGTAATTAAATATTGACCAAATACAGCAGGCTAACTTTAGGCTGATACATATGTGTGGTTCCTAAGACGAATGTTGCGAATTCCTTGGACTACCAGAGTAACTAACGACGATTGCCTGAAAGAGGCTAATTAAACTAGAACATTATATACAATAATAAGACAGAGACAAACAGCTTTCTTTGATCATGTAATGACAAGAGAGCCATTAGAGAATATCGTGACGATTGGAAAGATTGAAGGGAAGAGAGGGAGAGGCCGACCAAGAGAAATGATGCAGGAAGGATTGAGACGATGGCATGGAGGAATATCATCAGCAGAGTTGATCCAGAACACCAAAGACCAAGATATGTGGAGAGACATGAACGTCTACACCAACTGGTATGGCACTTGATGATGATGATGCCATTTGTAAGGCCTGTGAATGATGGTGTGTGTGCACGCACTCGCACACACCCCCATGTAGCCCTTGACAGAAAAAAATCTCCCCGATCTATGTGCTACAGTGTAATGAAATCATCAAAACAAAACTAAGTGTGCTATTAAAGTGTTGTTTCATCAATTTCATCAGTGTGTGTAGCATCTTTTTTCCCCACTTGACCACTCTGAACTCAAGCATAGACCATACATGATACTTTTATTAACACTGGACTGAATTTTTGCGTGTGGATTAGCTTTCCCTATTATCAGCGAATCCACTCCGACTTCAGTGTTACTTGCAATTTATGTCCCCAAATCAAAGAGACCAAATCAAAAATGGATATTTTGCCCTGTACATGAGGGGGAAATGAACAGGCTGATAGGCTTGCAGGGAATGCACCTCTTGGTGGTAGTTTGCCTATGGACAAGGGGGAGGTGGTCGTGCGCTTGTGGGACCAGGTGGAGAAGGCGGAGGAACAGATTGAGAACCCATATGTGGAAAGAATGAGATTGCGGGGGGATCGGCAGGGGTTCTGGAAGAATCTCAAAACAGAGAGGGAAGACCAGGAGAACTTTTATAGCTCTGTCTCTTTCCGCAGGGCGGCCTGCTGAAAGCGCCGCACAAATCACAAACTCCATAGCTCCAGCAACGACTCCCAGGATTCTCCTAGAAAAATGCACTTGTGAACTGAAAGACATAAAGCGGAATTGAACCCACACCCTTCGGAGCATGAGGCAGACAGCTTGACCACTTCACCACGGAGACTCCCGTTTCGACTCATCTATGTGCATAAAAATTAAATTATAAGACTGGTGGAGACTGTTAGTTGCTGTAGCATCTAGCGTCTGGTCCTGTTGATCAACTGTACACTGAAGACAACTGCACTGTCTATCATCTGTTCTTTGCCTGTTATTCTACACTGGGAATTTAGTGTGTTCTCTCCCGTGTCAGGGGTGTGTTGCTTTGGCCTGTGAGATTCCCTTGTTGCAGTAGAATATCTCAAATGTTATCAATCCATCTGCACGTTCAACTTCCTCATGTTTCAAAACATTATATTTTACTGTTGTAGGCAAACTGTGTTTTCAGCCTACAATATTGTTCCTGTGGCTCTTGTGTCACTGTTTGTCATTCTTTTACATCTGGCGACACCAAGAGCTTTTTCTCAAGTATCTCGTTTCACACGTTTCAATCTTACACTTGTTTATTCAAAATCATCACCATCAAGTGCCTTGCTGAATGGCATGGATGATTATGCTTATTTACATCTTGCCATCCCCAATAGAATGTATCAATTTGTGTGTTGACTCCCTTCCGTGCCAAGACACAACACTGTCAAGAATTTTCTATCGCTGTCTTCTTCTATCTCTTTCTACAAATCTTTCCAATTGTCAAAACATGGTCCAGTTGTTGTCTTCTCATAATGAGGCCAAAACATGACTGTCTCTGATGTTTGTGACAAGTTGTGTTGACTCAGTCACAGAGCAAGTATGTGAAACCCTAACCATCAAGTAGCAGGTGAGCGTCTACCCACCCCACTACCACGACTCTTGAATCAACAAAAGTGGTACTCACAAAACCATAACTACTAACTCATCTCAAAATAAAGTTGAGTTGAGTCAAGAACCGACATCACAGCACTCAGGACATTCTCACATACGCTCCTTCCTCATCTTCAACAGCCAGCGAAAAGTCCCAATCCTACTGGTACCGGCTGCAAGCTGATTATGTATCCATCTGGCCTTTCCTCTGTGTATTCAGTGTTGGCCATATCCCTGGTCATTCCCTGCCATACCATTCTCTCCAGGCTATGATAATGTATCTATTCTTCCACACTATACTCATGATCCGAAAGGGTCCTGACAAAATCTGCCTTATCATGCACGAAAACCCAGTGGTGCAGATCTAGCTCATTTGTCCACCTGTTAGTTTCCCAACACACCAGCATGCTGTGGGGTAAAGATCCATCGGATGCTCTCTAGCTTTGATCTTTAACTGACTGCCTGCCAAACAAAACGGTGGTCCTGACCAAACAGAAATTCATGGCAGAAAATGGGAAGTAGGGGTGTGTGACAATAATGTCGTGAAAGTGGTTAAACGTGTAGCAGATATACTGCATGATATATCAAATTTAAGGAGATTGCACAGGGAACACGACAGTGGAAATAATTAATTGATAGGTTAGAAATATGACAATATTGAGAGATTTAGTAATAATGTAAATTAAAGGGGTGAAAGTTATGACAAATTTCCACTTACCAAGGTGTTATTTTGTATCCACTGCAGATAATCCAGTTAAATTTACTGAATAATGTTAAATACCCACTTGTATATAATATCATCACAAGAACTGTTACATAACACCAATAAAACACAATTAAAACAATATTTTGAAGCACATAATTTTCACACAAAATGGAAAATGTCAGGAGCACACCAGGCAGATTGTACTGAGAATAATAATATAAACGCTATTTTCTATTTAGTTATAATTATTATTATTTTAAATTTAATTATTTAAATACTCCTGAAATACTTTGTGATAGGCAAAACAAATTTAGGGGCATAATTGTGGCCCATTAGTGCATTCATAATTCGATATGTGCCATCATATTATGACGAACTTTCGCTTTTAGTGTTGTTTTCAATTACTACTAAATAATCTAACTGACTACTACACGTGGTATTAGTTTTAGAATCTTTCACAAAGCCTTTTAAATCACAATAACTATAATATAAAATTGTTTAAAACAGTAATTTTAATAAAATATATGAGGTCCAGAATTAGAAGGCGTTGTCATTTTGAAGTTCAAATCACAACAATCATTTTGAATCACAACAAATTTGTTTTCTTTAAAAAAAAACATGAATGCTAACGCTTGTTTCACACTACGAAACCTTTCTGTCTCAATGTTTATTTACAGAAGCACTAAAAATTGCAGAATAATTAGAGAAGTGGAACAAATAACGCACTGTCTATATCGAGCCAACCAAGTGGTTTACGGGTGCCAAATTCGCTACAGTGGTGCCTGGCAGGCAATCAATTAACTGAAGCATGCCACTCTGTATGAAGCACACCTGACTTCACCATTCTCAGCCAGCTTTGTGAATCATGACATGTGTGTGCCATCTCAAAACCAAGACATCAGTAAACAAAAGTGTTACTCAGAAAACCACAACAACAGCAACAAACAAGTCACCCACTTGTCATCATTCATCCAACATCCTTTCTTGATCAGCTGCTGTTCGGTGTTGTTGATCACAATCCACGTGGCAAAACACAACATGTAGTTGTGTGACTCGTCCAAGTGGTCATTATTGGCGGTGGTCACGTTGGCACACTCTTCAAGTACAACATTACAGGGACCTGTCTTGTCAGTACACTGCTTGCGGTCATACTTCTCACATACGGCCGATCCTTTATGGACCTTACTGACTGCAATACAACAATAACACAACTTATCACAGCTCATTCCATACTTGTGAAACAAAGAAACATATCTCATGCAGTTTAAGCTTCATACAACTTTTCATTAAATCTTACCTCGTGCAGTATAACATACAGCTTATTATTAATATTAATTCTTACCTCACGCAGTAAAGCAAACAGACAACTGATTATTCATTAATAAGCAACTAGAAAATTGAATAGATGCCCTGGAGATGTGGATACACAGAAGAATATGTTGTATTTCATGGAAACAGAAACAACACAACACAGAGGTTATAGAAAACCTGGAATGAAAAGAGAGTTGATGAAAGAAATAAAGAGGCAAGTGAAATATTTTGGCCACGTTAAAAGACATAACACTCTTATAAAAACCATATTGGAGGGCAAGGTTGAGGGCAAACGAGCAAGAGGTAGACAACGATACAAGTGGGAAGATAACATCAAGAGATGGATGAACATCAATTTGACAGAATGTACAGTCAAGGCGTGAGACAGTGTTGGAGATCCATTGCAGCCAACCTTCATTGTGGAGACAGCTCCTGATTGATTGAGTGATTATTAATTAAAACTTATAACTGCAGTACAACAAATATACAACTATACAAACAGAAACCACAAACAATTTGTTGCACGATTTATTGCCTGGCATATTTCGCTGCATCTCAGAAGGTGCATACTACAGAGTTATATTGTGACTGACATCTGTGTTGAAAAAAGGAATATATTGTTTTTAAAATAAACAACTTATTAATTAAACCTTACCTTGTGAACTATAATAACGATACAACTTATTGTTCATTAAACATTACCTTGTACAGCACAACAAATTAATTATTAATTAAACTTTACCTTGTGAAGAGCAACAAATGCAAAATTTATTATTATTATGTTTTATTTGTATGTCCTTTGTGGGATGCTGAGATAAACTCCAAGCCCAGGCTGATCTTCTAGGCAGTTGTATGTTGAGTAGCTTGCCATGCATTGCATTCTGAATGAGAAGTCTATGCTGAGTCCAACTAACTGATTTAAATGATTATCAGCGCACCACCACTGTGCCACCATTAGTGCACCACCACTGTGCCACCATTAGTGCACCACCACTGTGCCACCATTAGTGCACCACCACTGTGCCACCATTAGTGCACCACCACTGTGCCACCATTAGTGCACCACCACTGTGCCACCGTTAGTGCACCACCACTGTGCCACCATTAGTGCACCACCACTGTGCCACCATTAGTGCACCACCACTGTGCCACCATCAGCGCACCATCACTGTGCCACCATTAGTGCACCACCACTGTGCCACCATCAGCGCACCATCACTGTGCCACCATCAGCGCACCATCACTGTGCCACCATTAGTGCACCATCACTGTGCCACCATTAGTGCACCATCACTGTGCCACCATTAGTGCACCACCACTGTGCCACCATTAGTGCACCACCACTGTGCCCCCATCAGCGCACCACCACTGTGCCACCATTAGTGCACCACCACTGTGCCACCATTAGTGCACCACCACTGTGCCACCATTAGTGCACCACCACTGTGCCACCATTAGTGCACCACCACTGTTCCACAGTCAGTGCACCACCACTGTGCCACCATTAGTGCACCACCACTGTGCCCCCATCAGCGCACCACCACTGTGCCACCATTAGTGCACCACCACTGTGCCACCATTAGTGCACCACCACTGTGCCACCATCAGCGCACCATCACTGTGCCACCATTAGTGCACCATCACTGTGCCACCATTAGTGCACCACCACTGTGCCACCATTAGTGCACCACCACTGTGCCACCATCAGCGCACCATCACTGTGCCACCATTAGTGCACCATCACTGTGCCACCATTAGTGCACCACCACTGTGCCACCATTAGTGCACCACCACTGTGCCCCCATCAGCGCACCACCACTGTTCCACAGTCAGTGCACCACCACTGTGCCACCATTAGTGCACCACCACTGTGCCACCATCAGCGCACCATCACTGTGCCACCATTAGTGCACCATCACTGTGCCACTATTAGTGCACCACCACTGTGCCACCATTAGTGCACCACCACTGTGCCACCATCAGCTCACCACCACTGTGCCACCATTAGTGCACCACCACTGTGCCCCCATTAGTGCACCACCACTGTGCCCCCATTAGTGCACCATCACTGTGCCACCATTAGTGCACCACCACTGTGCCACCATTAGTGCACCACCACTGTGCCCCCATTAGTGCACCACCACTGTGCCACCATTAGTGCACCATCACTGTGCCACCATTAGTGCACCACCACTGTGCCACCATCAGCGCACCATCACTGTGCCACCATTAGTGCACCATCACTGTGCCACCATTAGTGCACCACCACTGTGCCACCATCAGCGCACCACCACTGTTCCACAGTCAGTGCACCACCACTGTTCCACAGTCAGTGCACCACCACTGTTCCACAGTCAGTGCACCACCACTGTTCCACAGTCAGTGCACCACCACTGTGCCACCATCAGCGCACCAGAAGTTTAAGAACTAGAGCTCTCTCATACTTATTAATATACATTTTAGATACTCTGTTCTGAGTAGATTTTTAAATTTTGAAATATATTTTATTCCTGGGCTGTTGCCTATGCAACTGATTACCAAAATATAAGATGAGCAATGTGCAGACAGGACCTCCTCCTGGTTCACTTATGTTCTAGAAGGCTGGATATCTGATCCAGGTAACCACATTCCAGGGTAGGAGTGTGTCATCATAGATTTATCTGGAAACAAAAACGGACTGCTACAGGTGGACCTATTGTCTCAGCCACTGCTACAGTCGTTCCAACAGCAAAAACAATACTGTAGTGACATTTAGGACAAATCATTTTAGCCATGGAGGTCATTCTTTTGGGCACTGGGTTGGAGTATGTAAAACCTGTGGAGGAGACATGAGCAACCTGGACCTGATCCCCAGTCTGTACGTGTTGTGTTGAAACATGACCAACCTTGGCTTGATCCCAGCCAGTCTGTACGTGTTGTGTTTAAACATGCCCAACCTTGGCTTGATCCCAGCTAGTCTGTATGTGGTGTGTTGAATCATGACCTATTTAAATCTTAAAATGCCCCTCTGCAGATGTGAAGTTCCAGTTTTTCTCACCCACTGATTTCTGAGCTTGGAGAAGGGAAGGACAGCTCTGCAATAGTTACCACCAAGATGCTGCATTGGTATCAGGTCAGGAGAAGTCTTCAGCAACCTCACACCAAAAGACGTCAACTGTTTGTGAGAGCTCAGACGATCTGACAACCAAAGCATCAGACTTAACTGTTTGTGAGAGCCCAGATGATCTGACAACCAGAACATCAGACTTAAGTGTTTGTGAAAGCTCAGATGATCTGACTCAGTCCTGGAGAGGATTCCCAATCAATCAACCAGCCAAGCAGATCAGCTCAATCCTTACATGACTATGCTAAAAGGACAAAACTGACAAGAAGAGACACAAACAAGACAAACATAACAACTTACAGCAGTTCTGTGTTGACGCAAGTAGAGTCACAACCAGAACATAAGACCACCCAAGCCGGGGCACACTGAGAGTTCTCTCCGAGCAACCATCCGACCATAGACAGGACATTTCTGCAGGACCAGCTTACAGATGGCTTCAGACCTGCGAACATCAACCAAAATATGCATCTGTAGCTGAAAACGTGCAATCAATAATAGCATAATAGCTTGTATGCAGTACTGAAAATATGCTTGACAAACTGTTGGTAGCTAGGCATGCTCACTCACTCACTCTCTCTCTCTCTCCTTTAATTATGTTCTACTCATCTTCCCTCTAGAGGTAAACCTGGCCAAATGGAAAAGAGCACTTGCTCTTAAATTTCTGGTGTGTTGACGGGGTAGTGAAACTGTTCTTTCAAACTACTGAACATAAAGGTGCCTAGTAAATCAATCCTTGATTGGGATTGATTGCAACGACTTGCAAAGACCATGCAACATTTTACCCCTCCCCTCTCAGTCTTACTTATTCTCTTCTCCTTGATTGGGATTGATTGCAAAGACCATGCAACATTTTACCCCTCCCCTCTCAGTCTTACTTATTCTCTTCTCCTTGATTGGGATTGATTGCAAAGACCATGCAACATTTTACCCCTCCCCTCTCAGTCTTACTTATTCTCTTCTCCTTGATTGGGATTGATTGCAACGACTTGCAAAGACCATGCAACATTTTACCCCTCCCCTCTCAGTCTTACTTCTTCTCTTCTCCTTGATTGGGATTGATTGCAACGACTTGCAAAGACCATGCAACATTTTACCCCTCCCCTCTCAGTCTTACTTATTCTCTTCTCCTTGATTGGGATTGATTGCAACGACTTGCAAAGACCATGCAACATTTTACCCCTCCCCTCTCAGTCTTACTTATTCTCTTCTCCTTGATTGGGATTGATTGCAACGACTTGCAAAGACCATGCAACATTTTACCCCTCCCCTCTCAGTCTTACTTATTCTCTTCTCCTTGATTGGGATTGATTGCAACGACTTGCAAAGACCATGCAACATTTTACCCCTCCCCTCTCAGTCTTACTTATTCTCTTCTCCTTGATTGGGATTGATTGCAAAGACCATGCAACATTTTACCCCTCCCCTCTCAGTCTTACTTATTCTCTTCTCCTTGATTGGGATTGATTGCAACGACTTGCAAAGACCATGCAACATTTTACCCCTCCCCTCTCAGTCTTACTTATTCTCTTCTCCTTGATTGGGATTGATTGCAACGACTTGCAAAGACCATGCAACATTTTACCCCTCCCCTCTCAGTCTTACTTATTCTCTTCTCCTTGATTGGGATTGATTGCAACGACTTGCAAAGACCATGCAACATTTTTACCCCTCCCCTCTCAGTCTTACTTATTCTCTTCTCCTTGATTGGGATTGATTGCAACGACTTGCAAAGACCATGCAACATTTTTACCCCTCCCCTCTCAGTCTTACTTATTCTCTTCTCCTTGATTGGGATTGATTGCAACGACTTGCAAAGACCATGCCACATTTTTACCCCTCCCCTCTCAGTCTTACTTATTCTCTTCTCCTTGATTGGGATTGATTGCAACGACTTGCAAAGACCATGCAACATTTTACCCCTCCCCTCTCAGTCTTACTTATTCTCTTCTCCTTGATTGGGATTGATTGCAACGACTTGCAAAGACCATGCAACATTTTTACCCCTCCCCTCTCAGTCTTACTTATTCTCTTCTCCTTGATTGGGATTGATTGCAACGACTTGCAAAGACCATGCAACATTTTACCCCTCCCCTCTCAGTCTTACTTATTCTCTTCTCCTTGATTGGGATTGATTGCAAGGACTTGCAAAGACCATGCAACATTTTTACCCCTCCCCTCTCAGTCTTACTTATTCTCTTCTCCACTGCTCACTTTCTCCTCTCTATTACTCTTCTCCCATCTCCCTCCACCCACCCAAATAAATTCCTGTCTTCTTGTCTCCACCCACCCAAATAAATTCCTTTCTTCTTGTCTCTGTTCTCAATATTGCAGTTTTGAGTTTTCTCTGGCTTCAATTTGGAGTTCAAGCAAAAGCTTCCTTTCACTTTCTGTTGGAAGAATAATAAAGCATGTGTGCTAAAGTAACAGCGTGTACACAAAGCTCAGTCGCAATTAAACCTACCTGCTGTGAAGTAAGTTATCTATCAGTATCAGCCTTGTCTGTGCACTGGCTACAGACAGTGGAGTGATAGATAACGGGCGGGGATCGAACGACTTTCTGATTCAAAACAACAGAACTCTTCTAAAAGACCGAGTCAATGGTAACAAAAAATCCAAAACAGCTTATGCAGATTTACTCTGTGGGGTTTCGAAGTTCGATATCCCGATCCATGGTTACCCCATATATGATAAAATACCAATGAATGCATCTACCATAGGCTGCAGGCTTTGCACTGTGTGATTCTTTGGGTTCCACCTCCCAATCTTCTCAAGAAAACACCACAAAATGGCCGCCAAGACCCCGGATGGAGTTCTGCCAAAACACTCCAGGACCGCAGAAATGCACCCACATGTGTCTTTTATAACACTTTGTTCAGCTCACAGTTATAGACTTATTACAGTTAGTTGCATGGCTTTTATAAGTCAATAAGTCACTGTCACTGAATGTAAGAAAGAGAGTGCTGAAATGCTATGTAGAACCAGTTTTGCTGTATGGCAGTGAATCTTGGAATGTAAATGAACAAATTAAGAAGAAATTAGAAGCAACAGAGATGTGGTTCCTGAGACGAATGTTGCGAATTCCTTGGACTGCCAGAGTAACTAACAATGAATGCCTGAAACAGGCTAATAAAACTAGAACATTATATACAACAATAAGAAAGAGACAAACAACTTTCTTCGGTCATGTGATGAGAAGAGTGGCATTGGAGAACATCGTGACAACTGGAAAGATCGAGGGAAAGAGAGGCAGAGGCAGACCAAGAGAACTGATGCTGGATGGATTGAGACGGTGGCATGGAGGAATATCATCAGCAGAGTTGATCCAGAACACCAAAGACCGAGATCTATGGAGAGCCATGAACGCCTACGCCGGCCGGCGGGGCACTTGATGATGATGATGGCCTTTATGGGATGTTGCTGTCAGTCCCAGCATTGTTTGGCTGTGTGTTTAGTTTAGTCGTTGGATCAACATCACGGCACACGGTTTAACCCATAAGTGCTCAGTTTTCCTCCTAACTCAAACCTGAGTCTGGAGAAACTCAGCTCAATGCACGAACTTCGTTGCATCGGCGAGGATCCTGAAATACTTTGGGTAGATATTTAACTCGAAATTTTGCCCGGGCAGCGCCGTTAGGCTACTCTTTTTCGATTTCCAACTGCCAAGGGATTTTTTACGTGCGCAACAATACACACGGGCGTCCGATCTCACTACCCAGAGACCAGGGGAAATTGTATTACTGGAAGTCCAGTGAATTTTTTAAATAAGTCCCGGTCCTCACCGGGGCCTGAACCCGGGATTAGTTCAGCAGTTTGCCATTGCTTTCTGTGCGGTCGACACCTTACACCTTCTAATTCAAAGCAAAAGACGGCTGCTTTTGAAATCTCCAGCAACTGATTCCGATTTCGGTCCCATGACATGGTATGACGGGGAATTACACAACTGCACGTCTCACTGCGGTAAGCTCACAGTAAAGGGCTATTGTCCGCGCTTTGAGGCCTTTTGGTTATATTGCGTTGCCACTATGTCTTATTTCTTATATATAAATTAGGATCTCCGTCCGTCTGTCTGTCTGTATGTCTGTCTGTATGTCCGTCTGTCCTTTGTGCGCTCGCGAACGGCCCATCCGATTGAGATGAAATTTTCTACACGCCTTCCTTTCATCCCAGAGCTGCCAACTGTGATATTTTGTTAGTGTGAAATCGCCTGCTTACTCAGTATTATTTCATTTTTCATTTTTCATCATAATTTCATATATTTCAGGGGACCTAACTCTGTAAAAGTTATTTCAAGGGGCATAACTTTTCTGTATAACTTATAGTCATATTGTGGCATCGTTTTCAAAGATTTATAAACTCTTTGTCCATAGTTATGTACCGGCATATGAGTTATAATAAATAATGATACAATCTGTAAGGCATTTTCAAAGTTTTCATAAAAATAATGCACATTGCATAACATTGTAACTCATCTTTTTTTGCTTAAGAAGTTACTGTAGTCATGCAGGTGATTAGAAAGAGTTTTCATTAAAAATAATGGATGGTGTGTGGAAGAACGTTCTTTTAAGTTACTTTTTTTGTTGTATGAATTTAATGAAGCCGGACAGGGTCAGGCAGACAGATAGACAGACAGATAGACAGTCGGGAACAGGAACTTATATGACTACTTATATAAATTAAATGAGATGCTTCACACCAGGAGCTGGGCAATGCCGGGCCGGGTCAGACAGACAGACAGACAGACAGTCAGTCGGTAACGGGAACGAGAACTTATATGACTACTTATATGAATTAAATGAGATGCTCCCCACCAGGATCTGGGCGAAGCCGGGCAGGGTCAGCTAGTCTTATATATAAAAGGCGATCTCCGTCTGTCTGTCTGTATGTCCATATGTGCTTTATGCGCTCGCGAACGGCCCATCCGATTGAGATGAAATTTTTTACACGCCTTCCTTTCATTCCAGCGCAGCCCACTGTCATATTTTTTTAGTGTGAAATCGGCTGCTTACCCAATATTATTTACTTTTTCATTTTTCATTATAATTTCATATATCTCAGGGGACCTAACTCTGTAAAAGTTATTTCAAGGGGAATAACTTTTCTGTATACCTTATAGTCGTATTGTGGCATCGTTTTCAAAGATTTATAAACTCTGTGTCTATAGCTATATACCGGCATATGAGTTATAATAAATAATGATACAATCTTTAAGGCATTTTCAAAGTTTTCATAAAAATAATGCACAATGCATAACATTGTAACTCATCTTTTTATGCTTAAGAAGTTACTGTAGTCATGCAGGTGATTAGAAAGAGTTTTCATTAAAAATAATGGATGGTGTGTGGAAGGACATTCTTTTAAGTTACTTTTTTTGTTGTATGAATTTAATGAGACGCTACTCGCCAGGAGCTGGGCGAAGCCACGCCGGGTCAGATAGATAGACAGACCCACCTTTTCGCTGCAGTTGTCTACTCCTCCTTTTCCTTCTTCTGCTGATGCTGCTGCCGCCGCTCCATTTACCCAAGTTAATTGTTGGGGAAGATGTAAAGATCTTTCAAGTGCTCTTTCTAATGCTTTTTGTAAGTTGGTCTTCGTTTATCTAAGGTTGTTCTAACTGCAACCAATAAATGATTAGACAGACAGGCAGGCAGACAGACAGACAGAGAGGGAGGGACGGACAGACAGACAGACAGACAGACAGACAGACAGACAGACAGACAGACAGACAGACAGACAGACAGACAGACAGACAGACAGACAGACAGACAGACAGTCGGGAACGGGAACTTATATGACTACTTATATGAATTAAATGAGATACTCGCCATCAGGGGCTGGGCGAAGCCGGGCCGGATCAGACAGACAGACAGACAGACATATAGACAGACAGACAGACAGACAGATAGATAGTCGGGAACGGGAACGGGAGCTTATATGACTACTTATATGAATTAAATGAGATGCTCCACACCAGGAGTTGGGCGATGCCGGGCCGGGTCAGACAGACAGACAGACAGAAAGACAGACATACATACATACAGACAGACAGACAGACAGACAGACAGACAGACAGACAGACAGACAGACAGACAGACAGACAGTCGGTAACGGGAACGAGAACTTATATGACTACTTATATGAATTAAATGAGATGCTCCCCACCAGGGCCTGGGCGAAGCCGGGCCGGGTCAGCTAGTCTTATATATAAAAGGCGATCTCCGTCTGTCTGTATGTCCGTATGTCCTTTATGCGCTCGCGAACGGCCCATCCGATTGAGATGAAATTTTCTACACGTCTTCCTTTCATTCCAGCGCAGCCCACTGTCATATTTTTTTAGTGTGAAATCGGCTGCTTACCCAATATTATTTCATTTTTCATTTTTCATTATAATTTCAAATATCTCAGGGGACTTAACTCTGTAAAAGTTATTTCAAGGGGCATAACTTTTCTGTATAACTTGTAGTCATATTGTGGCATCGTTTTCAAAGATTTATAAACACTTTGTCCATAGTTATGTACCGGCATATGAGTTATAATAAATAATGATACAATCTTTAAGGCATTTTCAAAGTTTTCTTAAAAATAATGCATAATGCATAACATTGTAACTCATCTTTTTATGCTTAAAGAATAAATAAATAATAGTTACCTTATCTCTATCAAGTTTGAAGATTTTATATTTCTTTACACTGTCGCCAACTCTAAGAAGACATGGAACAACTTCAGCCATTATTAAATCTACAGGCATATGCGTTATATTCCTCCTCCTCCTCCTCTCCCCTCCTCCACCTCCTACCCTCTTCCTCTTCCCCTCCCCCTCCTCCCTCTCCCTCCTCCATCCTCCTCTTCCCTCTTTCTCCTCCCTCCTCCTCCCTCTTCCTCCTCCTTCCTCCTCCTCCCTCTTCCTCCCTCTTCCTCCTCCTGCCTCCTCGCCCTCCTCCCTCATCCTAATCACTCCTCTTCCTTCCTCCTCCCTTCTCTTCCTCTCTCCTCCTACTCTCTCCTCCTCCCTCCTCCTCCTCCTACGTCCTCCCTCCTCCTACCTCCTCCTCCCTCTTCCTCCCTCCTCCTCCTTCTCCTCCCTCTTCCTCCTCCCCCTCCTCCTCCCTCTTCCTCCCTCTCCTCCTCCCTCCTCCTCATCCCTTCTCCTCCTCCCTTCTCCTCCTCCCTCCTCATCCTCTCTCCTCCTCCCTCCTCCTCCTCCCTCTACCTCCTTCCTCCTCCTCCCTCCTCCTCCCTCCACATCCCTCCTCCTCCCTCTTCCTCCTCCTCCCTCCTCATCCTCCCTCCTCCTTCTCCCTCCTCCTTCTACCTCCTCCTCCCTCCTCCTTCTCCCTCCGCCTCCTCCCTCCTCCTCTCTCCTCCTCCCTCCTCCTCCCTCCTCCTCCATCTCCCTCCTCCTCCCTCTCCTCCTCCCTCCTCCTCCCCCTCCTCCTCCTGCGTTCTTCTCCTCCCTCCTTCTCCCTCCTCCTCCTCCTCCTTCTCCTTCCTCCTCCCTCTTCCTCCTCCCTTTTCCTCCTCCCTCCTCCCCCTCCTCCCTCCTCCCTCCCTCTTCCTCCTCCTCCCCCTCCTCCTCCCCTCCTCCTCCCACCTCCTCCTCCCTCCTCCTCCCTCCTCCTCCCGCCTCATCCTCCTGCTTCCTCCTCCTTCCTCCTCCTCCCTCCTCCTCCTCTCTCCTCCTCCTAATCCCTCCTCCCTACCTCCTCCTTCCTCCTCTTCCCTCCTCCTCCTCTCTCCGCCTATCTCTTCCTCCCTCCTACTCCTCCCTCCTCCTCCCTCCTCCACCTCCCTCTTCCTCCTCCCAGCTCCTACTCCTCCTTTTTCTTCTTCTTCTGCTGCTGCTGCCGCTGCTCCATTTACCCAAGTTAATTGTTGGGGAAGATGTAAAGATCTTTCAAGTGCTCTTTCTAATGCTTTTTGTAAGTTGGTCTTCGTTTATCTAAGGTTGTTCTAACTGCAACCAATAAATGATTAGACAGACAGACAGACAGACAGACAGACAGACAGACAGACAGACAGACAGACAGACAGACAGACAGACAGACAGACAGACGGGAACGTGAGCTTATATGACTACTTATATGAATTAAATGAGATGCTCCACACCAGGAGCTGGGCGATGCCGGGCCGGGTCAGACAGACAGACAGACAGACAGACAGACAGACAGACAGACAGACAGACAGACAGACAGACAGACAGACAGACAGACAGATAGTCGGTAACGAGAACGGGAACTTATATGACTACTTATATGAATTAAATGAGATGCTCCCCACCAAGGACTGGGCGAAGCCGGGCCGGGTCAGCTAGTAGTTCATAAATAGATGCTTATGAACTGTTTTAGTGGCCTCAAAGGGCTAACCAATTCATACCTATGTGTAATAGTAACACTGGGTCGTGAGTGCAGAGAATGGGCGGCGGGCTGCAGAGTTTGAGGTGCAACAACTGATACAGACTAACACATATCAAGGTGACGTAGTTATCTACACCGATGGGTCAGTGGTGAGAAACAGACGTAGTGGTTGGGGTTTCATTGCAAAGGTTTATGGACGATGTTTGAAAAAGGAGAGTCTGGCATATAAGACTACGACCTCCAGCATGAGAATGGAGATGGAAGCAGTAACAGCGGCATTGTGTTGGCTAGAGGAGACTACTGCAACACACATTGTCTTCATTACGGACTCAAAGAGTATGCTTAGTAAGATGGAGAAAGGAGTGTTTCGTGTGGAATGGCTTACCTAGCTTCAGAGGTCACAGATTGTGAGAAATGTATGGATTTGTTGCCCTGGCCATGCGGGAGTGTGGGGGAATGAACAGGTTGATAGACTGGCAGGGAATGCACCTATTTATGGTAGATAACCTATGGACAAGGGAGAGATGGTCGTGCGCCCGTGGGGCCAAGTGGAGAATGTGAGCGAACAGATTGAGAACCTATATGTGGAAAGAATGAGATTGCCGAGGGATAAGCAGGGGTTTTGGAAGAATCTTAAAACTGAGAGGGAAGAGAAGGAGAACTTGCAATCAGGTAGCAGTGGGAACGATTAGTGTTGTGTCTCTTCGCTGGCTGTTGACCGAGGGGACGGAGCGCAAATGGGAATGTCCTGAGTGCAGTGATGTCGGTTCTTAGCTGAACTCAACTCAACTATACCCATGCCTTACACATCTGTCGACACTGGATGTGTAATAAGAGCAAGACCGCACTGGCAACTTTTACTTCCCACAATATGACCTGGTACTCAACGATGTATTTATAAAATAAGTAGTATCGGAGCACTGGACAAACTCCGTCACAGTGACACATAATACGAATTCTAAAGAGCCAGCGCCGGGCACGGTAGTGAAGTTGATATCGAACTGCACTGGCAATGTCGGGAGTACTGTCGGAGGCCGGTCCGACGCCTGGACTCGTCACTTGCTAAAGTGGGGGGACGAGTGGCTATTTATCCCTCCTTGCCTCTCAGGCCTACAAAATGTGATGGCGTTATCACGCTACAAAACCTTGGCGGGAAACTGTTTCATGACAATGTCTGTATGTTGTTATTCATGAGCTGAGCCTTGTGCTGCACTGTTGACAGTTAGCTGCATGTCGTTTACTGGATGTCGCAGTCAACCCCGGCATTTATTTGGCTCTCTGTGACGTAGTAAGCAATGTTAGTTCAGTAGTTTGTCATTGCTTTCCGGACGACCGACGCCTCATACCATATAAATCAACGCAAAAGCGGTAGCTTCGAAATGAACCACGGCGGAGCCCTAATGCGACTACTCCATTGTCTGTACCTGGTATTGGTTAGGTCCATCTAGGAGCCAAGATCAGTGTGTATGTGTGTGTGTGTGTGTGTGTGTGTGTGTGTGTGAGCATCAATTAGGATTCGAACTCTTGACCTCGTGCTAGCTGCAGCACCAGAACCCACCGGACACTCATGCCCGGTCTGTAGAGGACAATTATATTGGGTAGATCGGCATTACGTTAGCGGCCGCACTTAATTAAACTGTCTACGACAGTTTAGTTTAGTTTAGTTTAGTTTAGTCGATGGATCAACATCACGGCACACGGGTGCAACCCATAAGTGCTCCGTTCTCCTCCTAACTCAAACCTGAGTCTGGAGAAACTCAGCTCAGTGCATGAACTCCGTAGCATCGGCGAGGATCCTGTAGCGAGGATCCTGTCTGCGACAGGTTTTCCATAAGCATACCAAGGACAGTAATCACGAAACACGCGTTACTTTGTGTATTTCTATGGGTAGTTTCCCCTTTAGGACCATAAACTTTATTGTTCTGACAAAACGTTGGAGCACAGGGTCCAATTATAGGGTATGTTACGTCCTGCTCCAACGCGGTAGAACCCGTTGCCGTTGACGAAATATTGCGTATTTCACATCTTCAGTGCAAATATTATCGCCACTTTTGTTGTATAGAAAGATTTTGAATAACGAAGGCACAAACAATAGATTGCACGATTTATTGCCTGGCATATTTCGCTGCATCTCGTCAGGTACGTACTGCAGAATTCACACAACATAAAGTGAAATAACTAGATAAATCATTCAAGCTGGAATATACACACGTTCTCACAGTAATGTCAATTGTCTACCACGGTAAATTTAAACTGACTAACATGTCTTTCTGTTTGCACAAAACTGCCTTGTTTAGATTAATCATTATGGCTTCTGCATACTTTAACAAGCGAGTATTTTGTGTGTTAAACAACACGCGAAAGGCACTGTCTCTACCAATCACATGGCCTCTTTCCAGCATATGCCTATCAATTGATGAAGCGGGAAGCTTCCGGTGTGTCGGCCCCTCTAGGCTCCCATCGCCTGTGTGTAGTATCTTGTCGATCCATTGAGGTATGTGTTCAGCAACTCTTTTATTCAAATGCCTCTCTGTTCTGTCGATGTAGGTAGACTGGCACCTACATGTGAATTGGTAAATACCATTGTTTTTGGCGTACAGAGGAACAGGTTCTTTTACTGCTGTGGTGGGAATCGTGTGGTTCTGTAAATGATTAATCTACACAAGCCAGTTTTGTGCAAAGAGAAATACATGTTAGTCAGTTTAAAATTACCGTGGCAGACAATTGACATTACTGTGCGAACAAGTGTATATTTCAGCTTGAATGATTTATCTGGTTATTTTACTTTATGTTGTGTGAATGCTGCAGAATGTACCTGACGAGATGCAGCGAAATATGTCAGGCATATAAAGATACCTAAAAGTGCTTATCCAAATCTCATAAGAGTTTTTTTTTTTTTTTTTTTTTTTGCCTACATTACGCTAATAATATAAAACATGGATGCTTACTGCAACTAATGAGTGCAAAATCATAACACCAGAAATGAGATGCATTAGAAGAGCTGCGAGAATAGCTGTGAGAGATCGAATTAGGAATGGGGAAATTACAAGACAAGGTCTGAAACCAGTCATGCATTTCATTAAAGAAAAACAGATTACATTGTTTGGGAACCTCACAAGAATGCTCTGGTACCATCTGCTACATGGAGCCAAAAGTGAAGAAATATAATGGATACGGAGCAAGAGGAAGACCATGTAAAAGATGGAGTCATGGTATCAAGAACAACCTCAGAGAAATGAATACCAACTCACACCAAAAAAAAAAGAATTAAAAAGAGCACATAACAGATCTTTACATCTAACTCTTCGCCACCACCCTCCCCTCACACCCTTCACACACACACACACCATCACACACACACACACACACACACACACACACACACACACACACACACACACACACACACACTTCACTGACGTACATGAAGGAAGACGAGAAGTAGAGATGCAAATATGAGGAGCTGTGAATGTGCCTAATTTCGACTTTCTCCCGTGACTCCTTCTTAGATAATTTAATCATCATATCATGATCAAAAAGCAGCTGTCACAGTAGCCGGTAAAACATCAAAATGGTTTAAGGCGCAAATAATCGTAAGACAGAACTGCATTCTCTGTCCATACCTATTCAACATATATGAAGAAAATTTATTGAGAAATGTCAACAATGATGATACCAGAGACAACTTTGATGCTTTTGTAATTGGTGAAAATCTTATCCCAGATCTTAAATATGCAGAAGATACAGTTTTCCTCTCACATAGTGCTAACGGATTAGAAGATTGATACTGTCTGTCAAGAGACACAGTGAAAATCCAAATATTTTTTCTGAACTTAAGCAAAACAAAATTAATATCCACGGACAAAGCTACGTACTGACCAAAGATCACAATCAAGAATGAAGAAACTGACAATGTCACAAAGTGTGAATATAATGATCAACAATGATGACTGCTCACAAGATGTCACACGTAGACAGGACAAAGAAGTGCAGGGTTAACAGCAGTAGCGATCTGCATGCGACACATGACAGGCAATCCAATGACAGTAAAGTTGTTGAGATTACGCATCTTTCCTATGGCAACATACGGATGTATATCATGGCCCATTTCGCAACCACTGTAGAAGAAAACTGGGGATTTCAAGTTGAAATGTTCCCAGAATGTTCTTAGAATATATTCGACCATGGAAAATAGAAATACTGACAATCTACCAGATTTGCACATAGAAGAAAACTGGCTCATTAATAGTCCTGGAAACTTAAATACTATTTCAAAACAACGTAATCCATTAGTGAATTGAAACATAGAAGCCACATACAGTATATTATACGATTTATAACCGGGCATATTTCGCTGCATCTCACCAGGTACATAGTGCATGCAGAGTTATAATCATATGAAGTGAATAAATGAATAATACTTTAGCTGAAACAATTACAACGCGCAGTCACAGGCATTGTTGAAGCGTGGAATATCTGTTATATACTGTTAACAAGAGTAAGAGGAACTCCAGAAAAGCTTAAAAAGGCAATGAATGAATCACCCAAAAACGAGAAGTAGATACTGTTGCGCGTCGTGGTTGCTTGGAAAATACAGTGATGGGAGGCGGGTTTCAGGCTGACGCGGCAAGGGTCGGCCAGCACGAAGATGGGCACAGACAATTGCAGACATGTTGGCTGTCAGGGAATATGTGACAGGAGACATGGACAGGAGATCGAGACAGTTTCAGACTCATTCATTCAGTATTCATTCAGTGGCATGTCTTTTGCAGAACCTCGCTCCCATAACAACCTTCCGGAAAACCTCTCGATCATAAGCAAGATGTCCCGCGTCTGATAGACCCATCTGGAGATAATCCGCCACATCCTGCACCCATCTTCTCTTTGGCCTTCCTCTTCCTTTCTTCCCAGGCATATACCACCCCATTATTGTTCTCTCTAAACTTTCGTGACGTTTCAAGTGACCAAAATATTTCAACATTCTTTGTTTTATTGTCTTTAATAGCCAACATTCTTCAATATTCAGCTCTTGAAGTATGGACGCATTTGTTCTTTTCTTTCCAAGATATTCTTAGAACTCGTCTATAACATTTATTCTCAAAGGCATTTATGCGCTGTTCAGCTTGTTTAGTAAGTGTCCAGGTCTCACAGACATTTGTTGCGATGGGAAAGATGCATGCTCTTAAAAATCTAATTTTTGTAGTTCTATTTGGCCCATTCCATAATTTATTCAGTTGTTTTAGTCTTTGAAGAGCAATTGATAGTCGTCGTTTAATTTCTTTCATTGTGTCACCATTGTTGGTAATCAATGACCCAAGATATTCAAAATTTTCCACCACCTCCAATCTTTCCTCATTAACATATATTTCTTTCCCCATAGTGGTTTTATCTGTGTGCATTATCTTCGTTTTTGCCGTGTTAAGATATGTTTTGCGTATCCTTTTACAGGACTTAGCTGTCAACAGCAGCATCTTTCAGCTGTCTGTTGATCTCTTGGCAAGATTACGCTCAGTAGTTTGCCATTGCTTTCTGAGCGGCCGGCTCAGTATCCGCAAGTCACGAGCGGGGGTCGAACCACCTCAGTTCTCGCTCCGCTGCGAGACTCTGCGTGATAAACGGGATTACAGAGAGAAAGTGTTGTAACCCCACAGCCAGAGAGACCGGCGTGTTAAGATATAAGTTGTGATTTTCACTATTCAATTGGGTTGAGGCTATTAGGTTTTCTAATATCAAAGAAACAGGTGACACCCAAATGTGAAATAGAGATAGAAGGGAAAATTCTTCAACAAGTAGATAGTTTTAAATATCTATGGACATTTATAACATCAGATGGAAGATGCACAACAGAGATCAAGAGCAGCATAGGGCAAGCAAAGGCTGCATTTTAAAAAAAAATGAAGAATATCTTATGCAATAAGTCGCTATCATTGAATGTAAGAGAGAGATAGAGAGAGAGAGAGAGAGAGAGAGAGAGAGAGAGAGAGAGAGAGAGAGAGTGCTGAGGTGCTATATAGAGCCTCGTTTGCTGTATGGCTGTGAATCTTGGAATATAAATGAACAAATTAGGAAGAGATTAGAAGCAACAGAGATGTGGTTCCTGAGACGAATGTTGCGAATTCCTTGGACTGCCAGAGTAACTAACGACGATTGTCTGAAACAGGTTAATGAAACTAGAACATGATATACAACAATAAGAAAGAGACAAACAGCTTTTTTTTAGTCATGTGGTGAGACGGGAGGCGCTGGAGAACATCGTGATAACTGGAAAGATCGAGGGGAAGAGAGGCAGAGGCAGACCACGAGAAATGATGCTGGATGGATTGCGACGGTAGCATGGAGGAATATTAACGACAGAGTTGATCCAGAAAACCAAGGACAGAGATCTGTGGAGAGTCATGAACGCTTATTTCAGTCGTCACGGCACTTGATGATGATGATGATACCAGGTTGAGTCTTGGATAGCAATACTGTATCATCAGCATACAGAATCTCTGGTAGGCCTATGTTATGACCACTGATATTTAGGGCATCATACTGCTCCCTGTTTATATCATCTCTGACATTTCTCATTATATTTTCGGCGCACAGGTTAAACAAATAGGAGGATAGCACACATCCCTGACGGACTCCTTGATGATGTCAAACTAATCTGATGTCTGATGTCAGTTTCAGACTGGCCGTGAATATTGCGGCGCTCTGCAAACGACCTGTTACATGTTGATGGTGAATAGATATGTGATAATTATATGCCAGTACTAAATATAGTTTAGCTATATTATATTAAAACATATACGAGCAACCTAGCTAGTGATGGTACCTTTGTGTTGTGTTTAGTCGTCCGTGCTAGTGCATCATTACTTCTTTCTTCTACCGTACTTAATTGGCGTTCCAGCGCCAAATGGACGACACTGGATAGTGTCATTCCGTGTGATTGTACAATGTCTTTGATATCGTAAATCCATTTTCTTCTCCGGCGTCCTCTTGCTCTCGTATCAGATCTTCTTTCGTGTAGGGCCATTGCTGGCAGTTAATGGTGTTGCATTCTAGCGAGATGACAAAACCATTTGATCTTCTGTCTTTCAATATATGTGGCACAAGGTGTTGTTCCTACGGTCTTTCTGATAACATAACTTCTTATTCGGTCTCGGATTGTTAAGTTAGCAGCTCTCCTCAAGCTTCGCATCTCACAGGTGTTGATTTTTCGTAAGTGTGATTTGGATAATGTCCAATTTTGAAATTGGTAGCATGTTAACATATCGCTTCAGATACTGTCCCACAGGAGGGAGAATCTACTTGCATGGTATCCATCATGAGGAGGCTGCTAACTGGGACTTTCCCAACACCGCTTACTGGTGATAACAGGATGATAACAGACCAGAACAGCAGTATTTACTTATGTTTGCCCAAATCAGGAAATTCTTAAATTGTTTTCCTCTCAGTGACAGCTGATAGATATACTTGATTTAATTGAGTTTGTTGTGCAGGAGGTGTTTATAGATTAGAGGTGTGATGGAGGAGAGTTTTTTTTAAATTAATATGTTGGTGATCTGTTGGTGGGTTTTTGAGGTGTTGAACCTTGTGGTTTTTCATTATTTGATTTGTATTGCATAATACTTTTTTCGAAGTGCGAATGTTATCAATATGGAACCTGGGTCCTCGCTCGACCCCTACAGTTCATTAATAAAACCATGGTAGTGTTGAAAACAGTGTTGTGGTATGGTACATGTCCCTGCAAATTTCTTGGTCAGCTTTTGTGAAGTACATTACTTTGTGAATGTCCTGTCCAGCTGTTATCAAGAATCTTTTATGGTGAATATCCTATTCAACTCTTGTTGGTCTAGTAAATTGTGAAGGTCCTGTATAGATGTTGTCAAGTATCTTTCACGGTACATGTCTTGTTCAACTTTTGATGTAAACATTTCCTTGTGAAGGTGTTGTCTAGCTGTTGCCAAGAACATGTCCTTGTGGATGCCTTGTTCAACTGGTGTTAAGTACGGTCATTGTTGATGTTGTCGTTCACTACTGTGAGTCCAATTGTTCAACTGATATGTGTCACTTTTGACACAAAATTAAAGGGAGATCTACTGTGGTGGACTGAAAGCACACTGACAACATTATGGTGAGGGAACAAATTCCTCGGTTGTAAAGAGCGAATAGTCCAGTTCTCTTTATGGCCTTTGAAGGGAACTTTTTCTTATTTTAAAATTTAATAATTCTGTGTAGGTACTTGGGCTTAGATCTAAGATGCTCAAAGTGGGGGTTCGGAGCCATGATAATTTTCAATCTCATTTGAGATGCCTCTAGACAACTTGCTAAATCCTACCCTGTATCTTGTCTATCTGTCATGCATAGATATATTTATAGAGACCTTACTTGCTCGGGCCTCTGTCTTCTCTAATTATACAACATTAACATGTACGCAAGCAAATGAATGACAATTAGCAGACAAGTGAGGAATTATGTGGAAGCTGCTGTGATGTCGCGTAATAGATGAATTAAGATAACAAAGGGAGTGGCTAGAAAGAGCAATGAAGATATCTTTAAAGAAGTTAACTCACAAAGAGAACTTGTTACTCGCATTAGAAGAAGACAGTCCACATTCTCTTTATGTGTCATGTCACATGTGTCATGTCGTGTCATGTGGACATATTGGCATGTCATCAGAAGGGGAAAAGCTGGAGTATGTCGTCACAAAGGGAAACTTAAATAGTTAGGAGAACCAGGGGAAGATTGAGAGAGTAGATACTAGACAGTTTGAAGTCCTTGTATTTAAGAACATCGGTATCAGACATGATTGACAGCACAAGAGACAGAAGGTTGTGGGTAGACATGACCACTAATGCCACATGGCGTTGATTGTAAGAAGAAGATCACGTAATAGTACATTTGTTTTTCGTTCTCTCGCTTTAAATTCGAGCGTAGTCCATATTGGAATGATTTTTGCATGTGGGCCAGTTTTCTCTACTACCAGTGTCCTCCACCATCTGGCGAACCCACACTGACTTCTAAGGTATTTGTAATTTACATCCCTAACCCAGGACAAGAAGTCAACGCTTAAATCCAACTGACCGTTGTAAGCAGAGAACCAACCACCCTACCATGAAAGCACCGTAAATTTAAGAGCGAGCGCTCCTTAGCTTTCGGCTGCGTGATTTCCTTGTAAGAATACATGTAACAATTGGGTGCGGGAGAATGTTTTGACGTCACAATATGCCTCTCTCGCTAGCCTTACATGACAGTGTGAAGTTAATGGCTTCTCCATGAAAATGCGCCCTTGAAACAATGGGTTCTGCTGTACATTAAAGACTGAATGTCTCCACTCTCCTGGATAAGTTCACAACCCCTTGGTTTGCAAACTGCTTTGAAAACTTGACCCATATTTCCCGTCATGGCCACATTCCCGCTTTGTTATAACCATGCATGCGGATTTGATTACACAAGTGTGCAGTCCACAACAAGCAAACAGATGATTATCTCACAACAAGCAAACAGATGATTATCTCATATGTGTAAACACTCATGTGGGTGTATCGGTGTGTGTGTGTGTTGTTTGTGTACTGGCCACGGCTGTGGCAGTAACGTCTACTTTGTTA
>OY992883.1:120361656-120396343 GCA_963921405.1 Cepaea hortensis
AAAACTAATGCCAGGCGACCTGCTGCCAAATCGCCTGCAGCTGTGTTTCGAACGTCGTATGTGGGATTACGAACTGCGTTTTCGCCACGGAGCCGGAGAGCAAGTCAGTTTTAAACATTCGAAAATGCCGCAGTGAGGATGGAACCTAAGACCTCTGTACGGCAGGCCAGAGTCTAGCTTTCAGTGTTTATGTTGTCCGGTGTGGCCCCTGGTCTCTGCTTCTGTCTTCTACCTCCGTCAGCGCCTGACATTACATGTTTGTTTATTTATGGACATGACCAGGCTCAGTGAGTTGACGTGTAGAATTTGATACAAATGGGAAAACAATACCAAGAGATGGACGAACAGCAGTCTGACATCATGTATAATTAAGGCGAGAGACAAACAGTGTGGGGGAATCCACTGCAGCCAACCTTCGTTGGGTAGATGGCATCTGATTGATTAATTGAATTCTAGGTTTCAAATCTGCGAGCTGAAGATTACACTCCATAAGTAGGACAGCAGATGGTCTCCCAATATGAGCTAACTCTCTGCCAGCACGGAGATGGAATGGACAAATCCTCTATGGACGACTTTACAACGCGTGTAGTATTGCTAGTTAGTTGCATATACTTTACAGGACGTCGCAATCAACGCCAGAATTCTTTGCTGTTGTGATCTCTTAGCAAGTTTACGTTCAGTAGTTTGCCAATGATTTTTGAACGACCGCCATCCATACCATTTCGTAAAAAACCAACGCAAATCGCCCACAGCTGGTATGCGAGATTGCGAACTGCGCCGGTAACCTCGTCGCCACGGAGCGGGCATGTAGTATTGTGGACAGTTGAAATATAATGTTATTGGTGTTTTTTTTTTTGTTTTGAAAGATCAGTAGACAAGATTTTCAGAAATAAGTGTTAACTGCCTACATAGGAACCGACCGACCATGTTTCTTCTTTTAATGTACGTAATATACAAGATACCTTAGAGAAGTGGTTTTATAAAAGAATGCTGAAAACTCATTGAACAGCCAAAATGAGCAATCTGGACATTTTGGGGGTGGCTAAGTCGCAATGACAACTCATCACAAATATCAGAATGAGGCATTATTCATTGTTTTGCCATATTTTGAGAAGACAAAAACTGGAACATTTTGTGACAGCGGGAAGGATTTGTACAAGGAGAGATAGAGGAGGAGAAAACTCTTAAGTTTTGCGTCATGGCACGGAAGGGCGTCAACACGGGAATTAATCCATGCCGTCGGAGATCGCAGTTTGTGAAGAAACATGATCGTCCACGCCAGCCGGCAAGTGACTTGAAGATGAATATATACTAGATACAGCACTCCTGTCTCAGTTTGTGTGTTTCTATTTGACCTGTGCATGGTTTATATACAATTTTGAGACCTATAGTGTTATTTCAACAGTGAGATACGAATTCTGTCCACAAGCCTTTCTTGTGGGTTTAGGTGGATAGCATACATGACTGATGATGATACCTGTTTACGGATGCCTAGTTGGCCACGCGTTGAAGTACACGTTGTTCCTGTAGCGTGGAGCTGTCGTCATTTGGAGGCGACAGGTTGAAGTTCTTTTATGGTAATTAAAGCTTACAATTATAAATAATTGTAAGTAGCCTGACAATGGATGCCATGGAAGTAAGTAATGCAATAACATGGCTCAAGACATAGATCTTCACTCGGAAATGTTTCCTTAGTGACTCAATGATTATGCTCAGGAAGATAGAGATGGGTTGGATCCGAAGACAGTGAGTGTTAGTGTCTCTGGGGTGGGTCGGCTGGCAAAGGTTAGTTTCATTTTCGTTCCAGCGCATGCGGGTGTACAAGAAAATGAGAAGACTGACGGGCTTGCAGGTAAGGCTACTGTGGAAAAAGGGGGGGGGGGGGGACGAGCCACGGACCAGGCTGATATAGTGAATGCTCTACGAGTAGTAAGACTTTTGCGAGAACCAAATGATGACTGTGAATCTACAACCAATTTCAGACTGCGAAAACAGCAAGTTAAAAGAGGTGTGGCCAGACAAGAACACTATGCAGGAAGCCAAAGAACATTAATAAACCAACACAGAACTGGTGTCGTAAGCCGCAACACGCTCTGGGATTTACTGAGCAGGGGATCCGGAGAACTTATGGTTTGAATGGTTCGATGTGCAATGAGGATATGTCGACTAACTAACATAGCTTACAATACCCATGTTGTCTTGTGTGTCCGGTAATCTCTACTTGACTCTTCTACTTCTATGAGTTCCAATCAATACTTTGTAATTTGTTTATGTGCTGTCTTAGTGTCTCAAGATTTCGCCACAATTGTTATTTCTGCATAAAAGTAGCTGCTTAATGACCTATTATATGTGGCGTCGTCTTACCCACACAATCCTTAAATAGTTTCTAATTAGTGAAATAGTATATGTGGCGTCATCTCACCTTAACCTCCTATATTAGTAGCTACTCCAAGCTGAGCTGAGTTGAGAGTCAAGAGCCGACTTCACAGCACTTAAGACATTTTCATACGCTCTCATTCCTCATCATCAACAGCCAGCGAAGATTCCCAATACTAATGGCACCGCTAGCAATCTGATTATGTGTCCGTCAGGCGTTTTCTCGGAGTCCTGAGTACTGGCCAGATCCTCTGGTCTCTCCGTGCAGCACCATTCTCTCCAGGCAATAGTATCCCATCCATCATGTGCCATGCCGATAAGCGTGGGCAGTCATGATTCGCAATTTCACTCGATCACCATAGTCGTGGATCAGCTCAGTGTTCTTATCTCGATCCTGCCACGTGGTCAAGCCATCCAGGTATTTACTTCTCTGTCTTCCCTTTGTTCTCTTCCCCTCGATCTTGCCAGTTGTCACCACGTTCTCCAATTTATGTCTTTTCATAACATGCCCAAAAATTGTTGACTGTCTACGTCTAATTTCTCTAATCCTCCCCCGATGTGTCTCCACCTTGCCGTGGTGGGGGAGCTTACGTGTCCCATCGACCCCATTTGCTTGCCGATGGATGAAAAACTACATATCGGACAGCTTATGGGATATGGGCCAGACTAAGAGAGACACAACCTGCTGCTCTGCAAGTAGACTGAGGATAGCAGTCAAAAGTTTAAATCAGGCGCACGAAGGCAGAAGTTCCTGGTCCGGACAGTACTCTAAGGCGAGGGATTAGGCTAAAGGCCTCTAAGCCACAAACCCTCGGATGTGAGAGCCGGGCCGATACCCACCTACCGAAAAATAGATGTGGGATACTGAGCTCGCTACATGCCCAGTTCTGATACTTGTTCGAAGGCTCTCAGCTGGGGGATATGACGGATTCCCGGATGAGAGGGCCTGGCCGCTTTTCGTTCACTGCTGCACGGAGGTAAGGTGCTGAGCCGGCAGCACATGTAGCCTACCTCGTGAGCGAGTACTCAAATGAAGAAAGTGTCCCAGTCGAATGAAATGGTTACGAAAACTGTCTGTATCTAACTCATAGAGTGTAGACAAAAGGGAAAAAAAAACGTCTAAATAACACGAAATGGAACGCACGGCTAGCGAATTCATTGCGTGGTCCGAAGTCAAAATCAAAAGCTTACAGAGTGGATGTCGCCCGCAGTCTGACCGTTCCTGGTGTGTGCTTGAGCGACCAGTGGCAAGCGAGATGCCCAACACATGGAAGTGAGGAACTAAAGCAGCCATGAGCAGGACGTCGCAACTCCTTGGGTGAGCCCAGTCTCAGAGCAATATGTGCCGGCTCTGCAATTATGGAAGCCTCCTTGGATAGCCTTGAATAGGCCCATGGTCTGCCCCTGCTTTCCCTTGAGGGATGACCGTGATGTCGATGATCGTTCTATCTTGACCAGCTGAGATGTGGGTGACGTCACAACAATAAGTCTAACGTGCCTCGAAACCCGAGGAAGGCTAACCTCATTAAAAAATGCTCGCTGAAGTCGGAAGTGCCGTCCTACGGGTGGCAAACTAAAAATTGGCACTACGCATTTACGTCTGAGTGAAATGTCTCGTCCGAATGTCTCTCGTGCTAGGAACAGCTCTGACTACCTAGTCTCCGAATGCCGCTCTTGTTCGTAACAGCTCTGACTAGGTAGTTTTCCGAATGTCCGCCGTGCCTGGAACAGCTCTGACGGGCACACGGACAAGCACATGTCCGAAAACTCGCTGAGTGGATACCATCTGCAGACCTGTCTGGTTTGTGCGGGAAGGGCCCTGGGCGAACGAAATGCCCAATATATTGAAGTGAGGAATTATAGCAGCCATGAGCAGGACGTGACGATTCTCTCGGTGAGCCCAGCACCAGGGCGCTATGTGTCGGCTCTGCAATTATGGAAGCCACCCAGGATGGCGGAAAATGCTATGGACTTCCCTGCCTTCATTTGAGGGATGAACGTGCAGTCTTCGACTGTTCCAACTTGACCAGCTGGGAGGTGGACGGTACCACAAAAGTGAGAGTCTCCCAGGAATGCTAACCTGGTCAAAAATGCACGCTAAAAGTCGGATGTGTTAGCCTAAGGGTTCCACCCAAGGGTGCCTAACGAGACACACCGCAATCACATCTGAAAGAACACTCCGGATGAACGCAAAGAAGAAGAAGATTTCTTTAATCAGTTTACGATTTTAATTTGTTTCTTGTAGGACTTGGTCATTGGATTTTCTGTATATCCACGGTATTCTTTGCATTCTCCTCAGAAACCACATTTCAACAGCTATCAGATGTTTTTCAGCTTGACTGTTCATTGTCCATGTTTCACATCCATACAAAAGTAAAGACTCTATGTAGCACCTCACCACTCTCAATTATTGGTGTTTCTTCCTCCAATGATGATTACTTTCATATCTTGTACATTTCTGTAAATATTTTCGCTGTACAGGGAAAACAAAATCTAGAGAAATTACACATCCCTGTCTCACACCTCTCTTAATAGGCTGATATTGACCTACTTCACTATCAATTCTTATGGCAGCTTATTGTTTCCAATATATGTTTTTTTACAAGTCTAAGGTCTCTTCCATTAATTTGTAGATCTTCAAGCATCCTTATCATGTCGACATGTCTCACTTTATCGAAAGCCTTTGTGTAGTCTATAAAGCAAAGGTGTAGATCTTTGTTTACTTCTATAGAACGTTCAATTACTGTTCTTAGTATATACACAGCATTTACTATGTATGCCCTTGCCTCCTACAACCCCACATTGTTCTTCTCCTATTTCTGGTTGTATTTTCTTTTTAACTATTTGCATGATAATTCTTAGAAAACTTATCGTAATGTGTCTCATTATACTAATTGTTTCTTTGTGATTGCAATAAATACACAATTACATAATTCAGGAGGTATATCTCCAGTATCCTGTAATGTGTTCAGCAGTCTGGCGACTTGATCTATTCCATATTTTTCTAAACCATTAATCATTTCTGTTGTGATGTTGTCTTACCAGTTTTCATATGGTTAAGAACAGCTGAGTCTCCATCTTCAAAATTGACGGTCCTTCAATATTATTTTGATCATCATACTGTTCTGCTCTGTTATCATCATAAAGATTTTTTCACATAATCTGACCATACATGTAAAATCGATCTTTTTCTGTTACAATATTTCCATCTTTTCTTTTTAGGCAGCCTCTTGATGTATGTGTTCTTTTATTAGTAAGTTCCTGAATTTGTTTTGGTACTTTAGTGTGGCTTTTTTTTTTAAACTGTTGTGTTAATTTTAAATTTCTATGCAATTTTTCTCAAGCCATGTTACTTGTTTGCCTCCATACATAATGTTCTGACGTTTCTGTGAATTTCTGCATATTTGGCAGGATTCTTTTGTTGTGTCTTCTTGTTTCCATTAGTTGAAATTAGTCTTGAAATGGGATCTCTAGATCAGACAATATATCAAATCTGTTCTTTACTTCTAGGTTAAAATTGTTTTGTATTTCCTTGTAATTTTTCGATGTACACAGATCATATTTAATGTTTCCTGGTGTATACTTGACTTTCTTTAACTGTACCCCCAATGTGCCTGCTTTCAATCTGTGATCATTGTAGCGTCTGCATTGGCAACGGAGGTCTCTGTGGCGAAGTGGTCAAGCCGTTTCACTCGTGCTCCGAAGGTCGTGGATTCGATTCCGGGCCGCGTCCTTCGGTTTACGAGTTAAATGTTTCGGAGGCTCCTGTGGGTCGTCGCTAAAAGCTACGGAGTTCGTGCTTTGTGCGACGCTTTCCGCGCTGCGGAAAGAGACCGAGCCATATGGGATAAAACCCGGTGCAATGAAGTCGACCCTGTCGGCTTTTAAGCGAATTTTTAAGCATTGACAACTGTTTTTACGATTGTTAAGGCATTTCGAAACCTTCTGCTAATCAGAATGTAATCAATCTGGTTGCTACCCCTCCTGCCAGGACTCTTCCATGTCTATAATCTTCTAGGATGTTGTTTAAACTAGGTCTTCCCTACAATGATATGCTGCTCTTTTGCCCATTCTACAAGTCTGTATCTTCTTTCGTTTCACTCTCCCAAACCATGGTTGCCTATTGTGCATCCATCGCCTTGATTTAATACCTTTGCGTTGAAGTCACCCACAATGATATTTATTTCTGAATGTTTACATTTCTTAAAAGCAGACTCCATGTCATTATAAAATTCCTGTATACTATCTTCACTGCATTCTCCCGTTGGGTCATATATTTGAATGACGTTTAAATAAAAAAGGTCTGCCGATTAATTTTACCAATAGAACCTTGTCTGACACAGCCCAATATCCTTGAACATATTTTGATGTTTGCCGATGCAAGATAATTGCTACACCTCTTTGCCGTTCTTCTCCTTCAGAATAAATAATCTTAAAACCCTCTCTTGTCTCAATCCTTGCCCCTTTCCATCTCGACTTGCACATTCCTACTATATTAATCTTCTCGCTTTCCATTTCATGTTTGATATTATCTAATTTTCCGTCGTCGCTTAACGTCCAAACATTCAATAGGCAATAGTAGCTACCTAATGAGCTAGTAAATATGACTTACAGTCCTAGTTGTCCTTAATTCTCACCATCATCATCATCATGTGTCATGTCGATAAGCGTGGGCAGTCATGTTTCGCCAACTCACACGATCACCAGGCATACCTATAGCTGTACCTACCTAATGAACTAGTATATATGACGCTTTCTCAAACCACTCTCTTCACCAGGTCTCGTAACTATCGAGCGAGCATTTGTCAGTGGACGTCACTGAAATGTGTGTCTGATCGCGCGCGCCGTGTGTGCTAAAAAAGAAAAGAAAAAGCCAACAGTGAGAGCCTGGGCTGGAGTTTTCGCCAACCGCCGAATTCTGGGAATATCTGACAAAGCGGATAGAAACACAGCTGTCTAGGCAACGGAATGGTGAGTGCTTTTGTTTTATTTAAATTAAACTAAGTTCTTTTTCTTTGTCTAATTGTATGCCTTCTAGTGCGTATCCTGCTATTGTTCATTTCTTTATATCAATTGATACAGCTCATCAGTCGTGATGATACAATTCTGTTTTTGGCGTTAACATCGGCTGCCAGAGCAGAAGTGGAACGATCCAGTGAGATCCGCGTGCCGCGTGTTGTGTGGCTGCGTGTTATTTCCCTGCAGGAACAGAAATATACCAGACATTGTCGGAGATGTTAGGAGAAGCGGCAGATGTTATTTCTTCCAGATTGCGATCCCAGATTTTAGAAAAACGGGGGTTTTCGCTGTTTAGTTGTTTTCGCGTTGTTATTCGTATTTTATCTCCTTGATCTGTTTACTATCTTGTCTTTCAATCAATCAGGTGCCGTCTCCACTACTATAGCTTTCAAATTGTATGTTGTCTAGTGCGTCCTCTAGTCTCCACTTCTTTCTTCTCCTTTTGTGAGCGCCAAACAAACTATTACTACGTGTGTTTATTTATGTGACTGTTTCAGTGGCCTCAACTGGTTCCCAAATTGATTTCTTAATTGTAATATCCGTACAGCATTAGAACCGACCAATCATTTCTCCTCTTTAAAATGTTTGATAATATACTGGACACAGCATTTACCGTCCGATGTGTTTGTGTGTTTGTTATTTGACAATGCTGGTTTAATATAAATTATAAGACCTATGGTGCTATCTCAATGGGTTGATACAAATTCTGTCCGTATTCCATAGTTGTAGGTTCAAGTGTATGATAGACATGACTAATGAAGACACTTTTTTGTTTGGAGTGTCTAGTTGGTCATGCGTCGAAGCACACTTGTTCCTGCAATGCGCTGTCGCCATTTAGATGTGACAGGTTCGAATCCCGGTCGGTAACTATAGCTTTCGAATTTTATGTTGTCTAGTGCGTCCTCTAGTCTCTACTTCTTTCTTCTCCTTCTGTGAACGCCAAACAATACAATGTGTGTTTATTTATGTGACTATGAAGTTTGGCTGCAATGGATCTCCAACACTATCCTCTCGCCATGGTTGTACATACTGTCAGATCGATTTTCGTCCACCTATTGATGTTGTCTTCCCACTTGTATCGTTATCTACCTCTTGCTCGCTTGCCCTCAACCTTGCCCTCCAGTATGGTTTTTATAAAAGTATATTTTTTAATTTCTTTCATCAATTCTGTTCATTCCCAGTTATTTTAGAACCTCTTTATTTGGTTGTTTTTGTTTCCTTGAAACACGACATCCTTTTCTGTATATCCACATCTCCAGGGCCTCTCTATTCGACTTTCTATCTGCTTGTTCAATGTTCAGGCTTCCGCGCTATTGAGTAATGTTGAATATACAGAACATCTGACAATTCTCATTTTTTAGTGCTCTGTGATTTCATGCTGCCGAAAGTATGTTTGCCATCCCTATTCTCTTTTTGAATTCTATTTCACTTCTGCCCTCTTGCCTTTAACAAACAACACTGAAGTAATGTTGTTTGAGACCTACGATAGCTTAGTGGACAGGCACCCGCACGCCGGCCCGGTGCTGATGGGGTCGAACCCCATCGCGGCGGGGTGAGGTTTTTAAATGTTCATGGGTCCGCAGGCCGACCCAGGCCATTCATGATACCAATGAATGTTTAGGGAGGTATAGACGGCGGCGACATACTGTGGGTCTAGTAGCATCCTTGCACAATGTGAATGCGTGTAACAGAATTCTCAAATGTTGTTGCTGTTGCTTGTATCAGAGCTTAATGCTTGTTTGTCGAGGTTGTATAATTTATATGCGTTATGTTATCTCCGTGGCGATGGCGTTGCGGACGCGATTCATAATGCCGCTTACCCGTGTTTGAAACTCAGCGGTGACCGATTTGACAGCAGACCGTGTGGCGCTGGTTTTAACGTGTTGGTATGGGAGCCGGTCGTTCAGAAAGCAATGGCAAACTACTGAACGTAAAACTTGCCAAGACATCAACAACGGCAGTAAAATGCTGGTGTTGACTGATACGTCCTGTAAAGGATATCTCATCTCATCTCATCATGTTCCTCTTGTACCTTGCAGTATCGAGGTGAAGTATAAACAGCGGGAGAGTGCCCGCTTATGGGCTTCATGTATCGATATTCCCATGGACTCTGTTATTCCCTGCGTCCATTGTTTATGTGGTCGGCCTCCCCCTCTGCTTCCCTCTGGTCTGTACATCATTGCTTGTTGTGGTATGCTGTTGACTGGTAACCTACTTCCATGGCCAAAATATTTGACTTGCCGCCTTCTAATAAAATCTAGTGCTGCTATAATCCCCACTTTAGTCCTCATTTCTTCATTTCTGATCTTATCTCTTCTTGATACATTGAGTATTCTTCTCAGGAATCTCATTTCTGTTGCGATTTTTGTCTCTTTCTGTCATTGTCCAGGTTTGGCATTGGTAACATAGAGTTGGTAGGAAGATTGTGTTGTAAAGTGCTTTCTTAGTAGTTATTGATACATGTTTGTTCTTTAGTATTGGTGCCTTTTGTCCAATGAGTTGGTTTGCCTTATTGCATCTATCTTCGATCTCGTCTTCTGATCTGCCATTTGATGATATTATACTTCCTAGGTACTTGAAACTCTTTACTTGTTTCAAGGGATGTTCGTTTAGGTGAATCGTTGTTGCTGTTTCTTCTTTAGTTACAGTCATTACTTCTGTTTTACTTGTGCTAATTTTCATGTTATGTTCCCTACACATATCGTTTAGACTATTCATGTGGTCTTGTAATTCAGCTTCTGATTTTGCTATTAGTGCTTGGTAGTCCGCAAACAGGAGTTCTCTAATGGTTAGATTTGCAGATGCTTCTTCTTCCGTGTTCTCGTCATGGGGTGTTCTTGTGGTCTCTGTTTGGCTGGTTTCTTTATATATGTTGTCGATATATGTTATGAATAAGAGAGGGGACAGGACACAACCTTGTCACACTCGGGATCTTATGGTGAAGGGTTCTGAGTGTTCTCCAGTTGCTCTCACTATGCATTCACTGTTGTTGTATAAGCTTCTACATAGGTTTGTTAGATGTGTACTCACTCTACATCGTTTAAGGATTTCCAACAGCTTGTTTCTCAAATGCCTTGTCTTGTGTAAAGGATATGCAAATTTAAACAAAATGTCTTGTTATGTCATCGTAATCCTACAGTTTCATCTCCGCAATCACCTTTGAAGTCTGTGTGGGTTAGCTTGAATGCGAGGGACACTGTTCATAGGGAAAGCTAATCCACAGGCAAAATTCAGTCCATCATTACTATAAATAGTGTGTGTGGTCTAAGCTTGAGTTCAAAGCAAGCCAGCGCAAAAAAATCTCGGCACTCAAGTTCAGGTTCAAGAAACCTTTAATCCCCCCCCCCCCCTCCTCTCTCTCTCTATCTCTCTCTCTCTCTCTATCTCTCTCTCTCTCACTATCTCTCTCTATCTCTCTCTGTCTCTCTCTCTCTATCTATCTCTCTCTCTCTCACTATCTCTCTCTCTCTATCTCTCTCTCTCTATCTCTATCTCTCTCTCTATCTCTCTCTCTATATATATATCTCCCTCTATCTCTCTCTCTATCTCTCTCTCTCTCTATCTCTCTCTCTATCTCTCTCTATCTCTCTCTGTCTCTCTCTCTATCTATCTCTCTCTCTCTCTCTATCTCTCTCTCTATCTCTCTATCTCTCTCTCTATCTCTCTCTGTCTCTCTCTCTCTATCTATCTCTCTCTCTCTCTCCCTCTCTCTCTCTCTTTTCTCTCTCCACACCCCACCCCCTGTCTCTCTCAATTCATGTTAAGGAAACACAAATGATTATATATGTATTCTCCCACTTTGGGCCATTAGAGAATTATAATTGCTATGTAAACAAATTATGAGTATTAATGTGTCATGTGTTAATGATTATTGCACATTTCCGATTCGTTTTAAAGCATTTACTGTTATCGTTGTTCTTGTCTAAGATTGGCATATTAAGTGATTTGTGAATGAAATAATGCATGGCAATCGGGACATAAAAATGGCAGAATATCAGACGGGTTTGCGTGACCAATTCTTAACCTTTTGAAAATAAAGCTCGTTCGTTCGTTGTTCTTTTCAGTGTCGTGGTGGTACACTGAAACAAGGTGGTTGAAGTCCATGGCTTGATAGTTTCCACTCATATGTGTCTTTAAACTTACTCTCCCCACCTCCACAACATCATTACCTCCTGACAACAAGGATCTGTGTGACCGTCAACCGTCAACGACCGAAGTACTCGTGTGACCTAGATCTCAGTCAGCCATGCCTTCGCCAACCCCAGTGTGTCACCACACTGACAAACAGGGACATGGGACCTCATTGGGGCGACTCTTGCTCCTGAGGAACCATGAGCCCTTCTTTGATTTCTTCTCTTGCTGTGACGCCCCCATATACATCTACATAATCTCATTTCCAAATCCCCAGCTTTACTGGAGCAATGGCTTCTATTCACAATTATTCATTGTACACGATTCTACGGCGCATAATAATGCTAGTTAATGAGGTCTGTTTGTTATCTCATGGGGCGTTTGTTAACTCAGGGGGGTATTTTTGTTGTCAGCAGAGAAGTAGGAAACACTTAAGTGTAAGTGAGATAGTTTGTGCTCGGTTGTTCAACACACACACACACACACACACACACACACACACACATATATATATATATATATATATATATATATATATATATATATATATATATATATATATAGCGTTACCTCGGGTTACGAAGTTAGTTCGTTCCAGAACTCGATTCGTAACCAGAATCGTTCGTAACCTAAAACATTGAAATCAGTGAAATAAAGACAATCCATTTCAAGATGAAAGAATCGTTTTTTTTTTTATTAACACCCGGTCGTTTACCTGACAAAAAGCCAAGAATGCGTGCACGTCACGCATTAAATAACAAGAAAGAAAACAACCAAATGAATTAAATGTAAAATTTAAAAAAAAAAGATTTAGTCTATTTTTATTACCAAGAAAACGATCATGTGAAATTTGTCACTTTCTTTGTTATTCTGAATCATTAGTTTCAGGAGTATCTTGCCGCTGTTTCTTGGCACCCGACTGGGAATCTTTCTGCACCAAGAAACTATCAGGGGGAATTTGTCAATTCCTTTGCTGGAGAATCTTTCTGAAGTGGACCATCGTGTTATCATTCATCAGGTTTACTGCCCTGTTATCAACAAGTTTGTTTGGATGATGGTTCACAATGAAGTCTTCGACGCCTGCCCACATGCTGCAAATTTCTTTAATCCTGGCAGTTCAAATGGTCACTGACTCATCATCGGACGACTGCTCCTCCTTTAATGTCTTTAGCTGTTCATTCTGAAGATCCACAAGCCCATCTGTAGTACTGTTTGTACTGTATGCGATCGTTTGTCTCCAACGTTACACCTTGATCTCTCTCTCTCTCTCTCTCTCTCTCTCTCTCTCTCTCTCTCTCTCTCTCTCTCTCTCTCTCTCTCTCTCTCTCGCTCACCTTCGTTCGTAACCCGAGGCACTGTTCGTTACCCGAGACATACAATTTTCGAAGTTGTTGTTCGTAACCTGAATTGTTCGTGACCTGAGGCGTTCGTAACCCGAGGTACCACTGTATAAGTGACTGGATGTTTCGTATAGATGTGTGTGATGGGTGTTTCGTATTGATGTGTGTGCTTTGGCCGTTTCGTTTAAATCAGTGGTTCTCAACCTTTTTTGGTCCGTTCCCCCCTTCACCATATTTTTAGGACGTCATTCCCCCCCCCCCCCCCCCCCTCACCATATTTTTAGGACATCATTCCCCCCTTACCATATTTTTAGAACGTCATCCCCCCCCCCTTTTGTATTTCCTCCCTAAAAATTTCCCCCTGCCCCTACACAGTATACGTAATAATTGAAGCTACATTTAATAGCACATACTAAAACAAGTCTAGACATGTACATAAAATGTGATTTGCGGATCTACTTACGTTATAAAATGAATTTCAGAAGGGTGATACGTACAGAAGCGTAAAGTATGAAAGGAAAAAAAAGATCAAGTATTAACGCGATCTTGAAATAATATTCATTCCCCGCTGGAAACCCCAAAATCCCCCCCCCCTCCCCCCCCCCCGTAGGGGGGAATTCCCCACCGGTTGAGAACCACTGGTTTAAATGTATGTTATTAGCTGTTTCATATACATTCTTGTGATTGGCTGTTTCATATAGAGGTATGTGGTTGGCTGTTTCATATAATTTATGCGGTTCGCTGTTTCATAGTGTATGTGATTGGCTGTTTCACATAGATGTACGGGGCGGATTGTTTAGAACGACCCCGCCTCTATCTCCAGCGGACTTGATTCGAATCATGGTGATGATCATGGCAATGATTTTACACAAGAAGGACGGTGCACACTCCTCCGACGCTAGAGTAGGCGATCAAGCTGTTAGCTGTCTTGTATACAGGAGAGAAAACCCTAGGTCTCACGTAAAATGTCAATCTTAAATGACAGGCAACTTGCCGTCTTGACAGACGATCGTTTGTAAAAATGGAGTTATATCTCCCCATAACCCAAAGTCTGGGCTGAATTTAGAGACCATGTGTTGTCCGTGCAGCATGATCCCTTTCTCGGCCTGTCTAGTGTACTCCAGAGAAAAGGTAACGCCTATACGTCTGGAACAAGACAAGCTGCCTTATCAGCACAGCAGTGCTCTAACAGTTCGCCTGTAGAAGCTTTCATCCTGGCCCAGTTGCCGACCAAGGGTCTGGCCTACCCTGGGTCTGGCCTACCCTGGGTCTGGCCTACCCTGTCATGACATTTAGGCTTTAAGTTGCATTGGCTAGCACCTGAGTGAGGCTTGTGCCACCCCAAGTGCGCTACTCCGCCCAAGGCCGTTGGCACAATGTGGGGTGTCGGGTTTGGTGAGCGCCGCCCAATATTCGGCGTTAACAGAAAGCAGATCGTACCGTCAACCAATCTTAATACTTTGCGGCTTATTGGCAATACGGTGCTCGCCCCATATTAAAAAAAAAACAAAAAACATTCGGCACTCAACAAAAGATCACATTCTCAACATGCGTTTAATAATAGAGAAGTGCAGAGAATTTAATGGAAACCCATTCTCATGTTTTGTGGATTATTCAAAGGCATTTGACTGTGTACAACATCAGAAACTTTGGGAAATCATGAGGAATGTGGGCTTTCCATCACATGTAATACAACTCATAAGAATGCTCTATCTAGACTCTAGACCAACAAGCAGAGGTTAGAATAGATGGCGAGACATCAGATTGGTTTGATATCAAGCAAGGAGTCCGTCATGGATGTGTGCTGTCCCATTTGTTTAACCTGTACGCCGAAAATATAATGAGAGATGTAAGAGATGATATAAACAGAGAGCTATATGATGCCCTAAATATCGGTGGTCGTGACATACCAGAGATTCGGTATGCTGATGATACAGTATTGCTATCCACAACACAGAATGGTATAGAACAGGGGTGTCAAACTCAATCGCTCTGCGGACCAAAGCTCAAATCATGCGTAGGGTTGCGGGCCGAGCAGGATAAACATTCAATAAACCGAAAATTAAACCTTTTTTAAACATTAATATAAATTAAAACAGAAAATGGTTTTAACAATAAAAAATCATTGGTATACACATTTTCACTCTTATGTCAATTTGTCAGAGCACGATGTTTGGCATCTTTTCTTGGCTACAAGTTCGTTTATGTTGGGAGTAATGTTCTGTGTCACTGAGATTCTCATGATGGACTGCAAGTGTTCATCAGTGAGACGACTCCTGTGTGATGTTGTGTTAATCTTCATCACAAAAAACAGCTGCTCACACAGACATGTGCTATCAAACATGCTCAAGGTTCGAGCCGCCAAAATGAGCAACTGGGCGTTGCTAGGTCACTATAACGAGGAACATCGACTCACTACACAACTTGTATTTTCGCTTATTCTGATCGAAACGAGAATGCTCTCAGGTAGCCTATCATTCGGCAAGGCTGCCAATTAGGGAATTTGATTTGCACTTTATATCGTGGCCATTAAAATATATTTTTGCCTAAACTTATCTCTCGGGCCGAATATATTTGTACGTCGGTTGAGACCTCTCTGGCTTGATATGATTGTACGCTGGGTCTGATGTGGCCCACGGGTCTTGAGTTTGACACAGACTGGTATAGAAAATCTAATACCCTCAACCCAATTGAATAGTAAAAATCACAACTTATATCTTAACATAGCAAAAACAAAGTTAATGCGTACAGATAAAACTACTTTGGAGAAAGAAATATATGTTAATGAGGAAAAATTGGAGGTGGTGGAAAATTTTGAAAATCTTGGGTCATTGATTACCAACAATGGTGACACAATGAAAGAAATTAAACGACGACTATCAATTGCTCTTCAAAGACTAAAACAACTAAATAAATTATGGGATGGGACAGACAGAACTACAAAAATTACATTTTCAAGAGCATGCATCTTTCCAATTGCAACATACGCCTGTGAGACCTGGACACTTACTAAACAAGCTGAACGGCGCATACATGCCTTTAAATATAAATGTTATAGACGGGTTCTAAGAATATCTTGGGTAAAGAAAAGAACAAATGCACCCATACTTCAAGAGCTGAATATTGAAGAAGTCTGGCTATTAAAGACGATAAAACAAAGAAAATTGAAATATTTTGGTCACTTGAAACGTCATGAAAGTTTGGAGAGAACAATAATGGAGGGGTATATGCCTGGGAAGAGAGGAAGAGGAAGGCCAAAGAGAAGATGGGTGCAGGATGTGGCGGATGATCTCCAGTTGGGTGTATCGGACGTGGGACATCTTGCTTATGATCGAGAGGTTTTCCGGAAGGTTGTTATTGGAGCGAGGTTCTGCAAAGGATATGCTACTGAATGAATGAATGAATGAATGAATGAATGAATGAATGAATGATCCCAGCCTAGGATTGCCAGACTGTGCAGCTGAGGAAACGGACTATTTCTCTATAGCGTATGAAGAATCAAAGATGTTAATCACCATCATCATCATCATGTGCTATGCCGATAAGCGTGATCGGCCATGTTTCGCCATCTCACACGATTACTGACCAGTGTCCTGGACCAGCTCTGTGTTCCTGTCTCGACTATGTCATGTGGTCAAGCCATCCGGGTACTTACCTCTCCCAGTCTTGCCGTGGACACTGAGTTTTCCAGACCATTTCCATGTGCCCCCCCCCCCCCCCCTCGGACAATGTATACTGTCACTTTGTTTCCTTCTCGTTCAATCGCTTTGATGCCAAGCGTAGTCTATACATACGCAACTACTTCTTGTTGCAACCTAATGACATGTTAACTGCTGTTTTTGCACGCGCGGACATTTGATGTTTCCAAACTAAACAGTTATACAAACTATAACTGGAGAAAGATTTCCATTTAACTGAATTTTTCTTTTGACAGGAAAGGAAAACTGGGACAAACGGGGAAAAGTTTTCAAGACATTGCATTATTTCATAAAACACCAGGTCTGGCCCGAACAACTGGCAAATCTCTTCGACCGTTTTTACTCCCTGGAATAGAATAGTTGCTGGAATCCATTTTTAGATTGTGTCGACATGGAAGCCCAAGTTGTTTTAAACAAAAGAAATCCACATCATTGGGGATTTGACCACACGGCCACCGGGCAAGCAGGCATTCGTTCATGCCACTGTTACCGCAGCTCCCGGTGGGCGATATTGATTTTACAAATGACGGAAAAGATGGTGTGCTCTTCTCGCACGCCGAGGTATGGATCTAACTGCTGGCTGTCTCACGCCAGCGAGAACAACTCGGAGACTCCTCGTGCCCTTTAAACATCCCCTGGAAGATGTAAATCGACCGGGCCACGTGGAGCAAACGTTTGTTTGTGATACATTTTACAATGAAAAGAAATAATAACCCAACCCACACCAGAATATTACTAGTTGGATCATTGCTGGTCATTTTGAGTTTCTCCACTGAATTGACATTCTCCTGGCGCGATCAATAAGAGCGAACTGCAATAAGCATGGAGATATGCATCATTGTGCAAAACAAGAGACCCTGTGGCAAAACTAAACTATACAGATGCAGCAGAGATTAGACTGGCACAAAACTAAACCACACAGATGCAGCAGAGATTAGACTGGCCACTGGCCATCAAGACAGACGGTAGTTTGTAAAATGAATCATTAGAAAACGAGAAGTAGATTGTGAGCACGATTTCAAGTAAACGATTAGAACACGATAGTGTGTAAAATTTAGTTATACCTCTCTATAGCACAAGGTCCTGGTTGAATTTAAAGACCACGAGTTGCCCATTCAGCATGATCGCTATCTCAGCCTGCTTAGTTTATCCCAGAGGAAAGGTAACAACAATGCGTCTGAAACAAGATAAGCTGCAGAAGCTGCCGGATCAGCACAGCAATGCTCTAACCGTCTGCCAGTCGAAGCTTCCATCCTAGGCCAGTTGCCGGCTAAGATTTATGGTCTGGTCTGCCCTGCCTTGGCATTTAGTTGTTAGGTTGCATTTTATCGCACCAGGATCAGGCTTGTACTCTCCCAGCGCACTCCTCCACCTAAAGCCGTTGGCACAATGTGGGGTGTCGGGTTTGGTGAGCGCCGCATAATATTCGGCGCTAACGGAAAGCTGGTAGAACCGTTTACTGTCATATGGTAGCTCAGTTATGTTTAAGACCTGACTTAGAGCAAGGATTATAATAAGTCGCTTTCTGAAAATAAAATAAGCCATACAAACGCAGCAGATATTATAGTAAGTCGCTTTCTGGACATAAACTAACCCGTAGAAACATTCCTAAGTGTGAATTGAGAGTCAGAGATAATAGCTGCTTGTGTGAAGACGGACGTATTGTATGTGAGGTAATGTGTGTGAGGCATTGTGTGTGATATATTGTACGTGAGGTATTGTATGTGAGATAATGTGTGTGAGGCATTGTGTGTGATATATTGTACGTGAGGTATTGTATGTGAGGCATTGTGTGTGATATATTGTACGTGATGTATTGTATGTGAGATAATGTGTGTGAGGCATTGTGTGTGATATATTGTACGTGAGGTATTGTATGTGAGGCATTGTGTGTGATATATTGTACGTGATGTATTGTATGTGAGATATTGTAAGCGAGATATTATAAGCGTGGTATTATAAACGAGACATTATAAGCGATATAAGCATGTAAGATAGCTATTGTAAGTGAGATATTGTATGTGAGCTATTGTATATTAGCTATTTTATGTGAGATATTGTAAGTGAGATATTATAAGCGAGATATTATAAACGAGACATTACAAGCGAGATAAACTTGTAATCTAGATATTGTAAGTGAGCTATTGTGTGTGAGCTATTGTATGAGAGATGCTGTATGTGAGATATTGTGTGTGAGATATTGTAAATGAGATTTTGTAAGTGATATATTTTAAGTGAGTTATTCTAAATGAGATATTTTATGTGATATATTGTAATTGAGATATTGTAAGTGATGCTCCGTAAGTTAAGTAATACAAGTGGAGCGTTCAGCAGTAACTGTTATTAGTATTATTGATCTACATGCCATGTGTTATAAGACCCACTGTGGTCGGTGATACCACAGTAACCTAGAAATCATGCACTCAGGTGTCCGTGCAGCACAGATCCATCGATGTACACCAGGCCCCTCAACGCCTGCACGAGGCACTAACCCACATTTCATTCCGAGGGCCGGCCTCCCTATTGAACTTGTCAGAATCCATCCATCTGTTTCTTGTTCTTCCTTCAACTGTGAAAGAAAAGTAAAGAACATATTCCATGCGTGCTGGGGCTTACTGTGCGCGTAAAGCTCGTCTCATGTTTATATAGACCGCCGGTCACTGGAGGGCTGAAGTGGGCAGTGACACGCCAGCCACCGCCTTTACCTCCCAACACATGTCCAGGTACCCATTTAAGCCTGGGTCCACCTCAGAGTCCAGGTACATTTAACAAAATCCGGCGGGATACGAACTGGAACCATGATCACCGGACCAGCTTGCATGCGTGCTAAATCACAGCGGTTAGTTAGTTGCATATCCTTTACAGACGTCGCAGTCAACCCCTGCATTCTTTGGCTGTTTGTGATTTCTTGGCAAGTTTACGTTAAGCAGTTTGCCATTGCTTTCTGAACGAACAGTGCTCATACCATTGTGTGAAAACCAACGCATGGCGATCTGTTTCCACATAGACCGCAGCTGTGTTTCGAATGTGGTATGTGGGATTAAGAATTGCATTCGTGCCTCCTTCGCCACGGAGCAGGCGCCGAGTTCCAATGCGATACTTTAGCTAGATAAAGTTAGTGGGTGCTATTTACAGGACATTGCACTCAACCCCAGGATCCTTTTAACTGTTTGAGATGTTCGAAGCAATTTTATTTTCAGTAGTTTCCCATTTGCTTTTTGAACGACCCACGCTCACATCATTGTGAAAATCAACGCAATGCAGCCTGCTTCCAAATGTACGGCAGCTGATTCGAAAGCCGGTAAATCGGAACTGTAAACCAACGTTCACTTACCCTCAAGCTACAAACGCGGCACCCTAGATCTACAGCCACGTCACTTTTGACTAAAGACACACCGCGATTGCTGACAGGGTCTCATTCTCACATTTCAGATCCTCTTTAGTTGTTGTTGTTTTGTAAACCCATTGCGTGGGGTGAGACAAATGTCTGATGTCACTTATATATTAGGTGTGTTCTTGTGAAGGCGGAAGCTTTGCTCAAGTCTTTTGTGTCAGATTCAGTGAGTTTTGCTTCCTGCGATTTACATTGTACGTGTTTTTGGAACTGGCAGTCTTGGCACAGGCATGCAATAAATGTCTAACCTCTACATTGATGATACAGATGTGATGATACAAGCGTGCAATGTTAAACTCCTACATTAAAAGGACAAACATGCTGTGTTAAACCCGTAGATTACAGGGTACACAGAAAGCAGGGGTTTATCTGTGGTGACCTATAGCATCATAATGCTTATAATAATGATTAGTGAGTTTATCTGTGGTGAACTATAGATGATTATAAACAATCTGGCATATCAACCCCAGCCCGATCTTCTAGATCAGTGGTTCTCAACTTTGTTTGGTCTATGCACCCCTTCACCATATGTTCAGAATGTCACCCCCCCCCCCTTTCATATTTCCTCCCTATAAATTCCCCCCCCCCCCGGCCCCTACACAGTATACGTAAAAATGGAAGCTAAGTTTAATAACACATACTAGAACAAGTCTAGATGTCTACATAAAACGTGATTTGCGGGTCCACTTACGTTATAAAACGAATTTCAGAAAGGCGAAAAGTACAGAACCTTAAATTATGGAGGGAAAAACAATATCAAGTAATAGGTTCTTGTATTAACGCAATCTTGAAATAATCTTAGTCTCCCCCCCCCCCGCACCTGGGAAACCCTACAATTCTCCCGGGGGTGGGGGGGGGGGGGGAGAGAAAATTCCCCACCGGTTGAGAACAAACGCGGAAAGTGGAAAACTTAAATAGTAATTCACCTTTATTTTTTTTTTTTTATTGTTCCGAAGCAGTTTTCTGTTATGGTTCTGTGATACGAAAGTGTCCTCATATTTGGTAGGCCTGAGAGCAAAGAGGAATCGGCGACCTGTCTTTCTCTCACTTTAGCCAGCGAAGAGCCCAGGCGTCGATCCCGCGTCCGACCGTGCTCATGACATTACACCGCAGCTCCTTATCGACTTGGCTAGCGCCCGACAAGATCAGCTGTACATAAACACTGTTACTAGTCGGTGAATGGGTGTTGGAGTCTTCAGTCTTTGTCAGCAGCCAAAAATAAACATCAAAACGTGGACAAGGCCTTAGGTTCGTACCGGAATACGATATCGTCTCCAGCAGTGGGTTGTGCTCAATATTTAAACAGTAATAACGCTAAAACTGTGGAAATTCCAGGTGTAGAAGGAATAACCCAAAGTTTAGAAAGCCACTTTGCAAGAAGATAATCGTAATAACAGTAAAATGTTGTAGAATTAGTTAGTAGCCCATAACTCTTCTTTATACAGATGATGATGATGACTGCATCGGATAAGCTCAGGTACGAAGAAACAATTCAAGTCAGTTATTTGTTTTTGTATTTGGTTTCTTGCGCTGGCTTTGGACTCAAGTCATTCGCATGCTACTGCTTCTGGTGCACTGGACTGATTTTTGTGTGTGGATTAGCTTTGCCTATTACCAGTGTCCCTCGCCATCAGGCGAACCCACTCCGACTTCAGAGGTACTTGTAATTTATGTCTCCAAGTCAAGGTCGAGAAGTGAAAATTTCAGTCCAACTGACCGGTGTAGGGGTTGAACTTGCTACAAAGGCATCTGCACATGGGATGTTTAAGAACCAGCGCTCTTATCCATTCTCCCATTCAGATCTTCACGCAAGCCAATGAACACGGCTGGTCCGCGAGGAAATAACGGTGGACGAAAGGGGTCCTCGGATATCTGGGTGGGACACGCGGACATCTGGGTGGGACACGCGGACATCTGGGTGAGACACATGGACAACTGGGTGGGACACGCGGAAAACTGAGTGGAATACTCGGACAACTAAGTGGGACACGCGAACAACTGAGTGCGACACATAGACAACTTAGTGGGACACGTGGACAACTGAGTGCGACACATGGACAACTAAGTGGGACACGTGGACAACTGAGTGCGACACATGGACAACTAAGTGGGACACGCGGACAACTGAGTGCGACACATGGACAACTAAGTGGGACACGCGGACAACTGAGTGCGACACATGGACAACTAAATGGGACACGTGAACAACTGAGTGCGACACATGGACAACTAAGTGGGACACGCGAACAACTGAGTGCAACACATGGACAACTAAGTGGGACATGTGGACAACTGAGTGCGACACATGGACAACTAAGTGGGACACGTGGACAATTGAGTGCGACACATGGACAACTGAGTACGACACACGTAAGTGGATCAAGCAATAAACAAAACCGATGGCCTGGCCAGGGAAAAATGAGTTTGATTGTAACAGGATCTGTTAGCACAAGTGTGTACTGTTGGATGTAACCACAGGAAGTTGAGATGCCAGCTGCACGTCGAATGAATGTTGTGGTTAATCAGCAGTGAGATATTGCAGCCAACACGAGATATGATATGATCTCAACTGGGAGAGAAACGACGTGCATGATTAAATAAAGCCACGTCACAGTTTGTCGAGTTAACAGGTCAACTTGTCAACAGGCAGCTGTATAAGTGAGAACGTAGTATATCATAAATGTAATGGAGTCGATGCATCGTTGTAGAAGCTAGACGTGAGGATGCTGTGGGTATTGCTCTTCAAGAATCATCCAGTCAGATAAGGTATATTGTGCTGTGACACCAAGAACCTGTTTGCGTATCCTTTACAGGACATTGCTGTCAACATCAGCACCTTTCAGCTGATTGTTGATTTTGTTGGCAAGATTATGCTCAGTAGTTTGTCATTGCTTTATGACTGTGGGCAGTCAGGAAGTATGATGTTCCATCCGTGTCATCGATACATTGGCGGCTTTACTATCACCGTGTTCATCTGCTGAATAAACACACATAGTAATAGTTGGCGTCCATTGAAGGAGAAGAAGGAAGTATAGATTATAGGACGCACTAGACAACATAAAATTTGAAAGCTATAATTACATGTCTTTCCACAGATCTCGGTCTTTGGTACACCATTTCTCTTGGTCTGCCTGTGCTTCTTTTCCCACTGATCTTTTCAGTTGTCACGATGCTCCCCAATGCCCCTCTTCTCATCATATAACCAAAGAAAGCTGTTTGTCTCTTTCTTATACTGTAGTTGTATGTAATGTTCTAGTTTCATTAGCCCTCTTTCGGGCAGAGACCACATTCCAACTGCTTCAAACGCTTCCTGATTTGTTAATTTATGCTCCACGATTCACTGCCATACAATAAAACAGGTTCTACATAACATGCCGTTAGTCTCTTTCTTACATTCAGTGATAGTGACTTTTTGTACGAGGTAAAATTAATGAACTCTTGGAAAGATAATGTCGTAGTTTCCTCTTGCATTCCACATCACCACGGGATATGTTACCTCTGCGTTTTAACAGCAATTTTCATAGACATCGTTTTTCGATACAAATTAAAATTCGTCTGTGATTTCTGTTCACCTGATCTGATACCTTGTAAAGGATGCACATGAGTTTATTTATTTTTTGTTGCTCCGCAGAATCCTAATATGGGGGGGGGGGGGGGGGGGCTGAGTGGTCTCGAGGTATGGTGTCCGCCTCGAGTGCTGGAGGTCCCGGGTTCAGGTCCCGGTGAGGACCGGGATTTATTTAAAAACTCCACCTGGACTTCCAGTAATGTCCCCTGGTCTCTGGGTAGTGAGATCGGACGCCCGTGTGTATTGTTGTCTCTGGGTAGTGAGATCGGACGCCCGTGTGTATTGTTGTCTCTGGGTAGTGAGATCGGACGCCCGTGTGTATTGTTGTCTCTGGGTAGTGAGATCGGACGCCCGTGTGTATTGTTGTCTCTGGGTAGTGAGATCGGACGCCCGTGTGTATTGTTGTCTCTGGGTAGTGAGATCGGACGCCCGTGTGTATTGTTGTCTCTGGGTAGTGAGACCGGACGCCCGTGTGTATTGTTGTCTCTGGGTAGTGAGATCGGACGCCCGTGTGTATTGTTTCGCACGTAAAAAATCCCTTGGCAGTTGGAAATCGAAAAAGAGTAGCCTAACGGCGCTGCCCGGGCAAAATTTTGAGTTAAAAATCTACCCAAAGTATTTCAGGATCCTCGCCGATGCAACGGAGTTCGTGCATTGAGCTGAGTTTCTCGAGACTCAGGTTTGAGTTAGGAGGAAAACGGAGCACTTATGGGTTAAACCGTGTGCCGTGATGTTGATCCGTTGACTAAACGACTAAACGACTAAACAAGAATCCTAATATACTGTTTTGTTTATTTTATATTTTCACCTCCTCCTGCAGCCAAGGTCTTTCTTCTTTGTGTTCAACAACTGCAAACAAATGTCAACTGCACAAACACCAAGTCTATTCTAAACGACAAACACCAATTGTTGACACCTATTCATGTCAATTTGTTCATCAATGTTTACCGCCACTGATTCTGAATATGTCATACAAATGGGCGAATCGGGTAACTAACCGGAGAAATGTTAACGGTTCTGAGGTCGTGTCTAAGTGTGAAACATGAAGATCATGTGAAAGAAGTAGAACATAGGTCTGTCTGTTTGTGTCTTTCTGTCTCTCTGTGTCTGTATGTCTCTCTGTGTGCCCGTCCGTCTGCCTCTCTGTCTCTCTGTGGGCGTGTCTCTCCGTCTCTCCATCTCTGTCTTTCTGTCCCTCTCTGTGTCTCTATGTGTCTCTCTGTGTGTCTCTCTCTCTGTCTGTCCCCGTCTCTGTCTGTCTGTCTCTCTGTCTGTCTCTCTGTCTGTCTCTGTCTCTCTCTGTCTCTGGTTGTCTCTATCCTTGTCGCTCTCTGTCTGTCTCTCTGTCTCTTGTTGTCTCTCTCTGTCTCTCGTTGTCTCTCTCTGTCTCTCGTTGTCTCTCTCTGTCTCTCGTTGTCTCTCTCTGTCTCTATCTGTCTCTCGTTGTCTCTGTCTCTCATTGTCTCCCTCTGTCTCTCGTGCCTCTTTCTCTGTCTCTTTCTGTGTCTCTCTGTCTCTCTCTCTGTGTGGTCTCTCTGTCTCTCTATCTCTCTCTGTCTCTCTATATATCGCTCTATCTGTCTCTCTACGTTTCCCACTCTGTCTTTCTCTATGTCTCTCTGTCTCTCTGTCTCTCTGTCTGTCTGTCTGTCTGTCTCTCTCTCTCTCTCTCTCTCTCTCTCTCTCTCTCTCTCTCTCTCTCTCTCTGAGGGACCACAGCTACCAGGATTCATTATATATATATGTTGAGGTTATATATATATATATATATATATATATATATATATATATATATATATATATATATATATATATATATATATATATATATATATATAACCTCAACATCAGGGATTGTGGAAACTGATGTTGAATGCAAAATATGGTGACATCTCAAGAGCTCATGTATTGTTGAATGCAAACATGGCGACATCTCCAGAGCTCGTGTGTTGTTGAATGCAAACATGACTACATCTCCAGAGCTTGTATATTGTTGAATGCAAACATGACTATACCTCCAGAGCTTGTATATTGTTGAATGCAAATATGACTACATCTCCAGATCTCGTCTATTGTTGAATGCAAATATGACTACATCTCCAGAGCTCGTATATTGTTAGTTACAGTTAGTTTATGTCTTTTACAGAACGTTGTAATCAACTCCAACATTTATTATCTGTTTGGACTTCCGGTCGCCAACATGGCGGTTAGGCATTGAACCATTAAGGCCGGTGGCGTGTTTATGCTTGTAGCTACGGTTTGCAATCGCATTTTCCTCATGTTGGATTGGTAGTACATGGTTCCGTCGCCCTGATACCGAGTGAGTGCGTGGGCGACACTGTGAGCTGTGAAATTCGCGTGGAATGCTTTTACATCTGTCCTGTACAGTGACCTGCATGTTCGGAACAATGCCTACCGGCTGTTGCTGAATTGACTGATTTGGCTTTTCGGTTCACGGGTGCATTTTTCAGGAGACTCCTGGGAGTCGCCGCTGAAGCTGCGGAGTTCGTGTTTTGTGCGACGCTTTCGGCGGGTCGCCCTGCGGTAAAAGACCGAGCCGTGTGATAAAACCCGGGTCAATGAGGTCTTTCTGGTGACTGCCGAGTCCATCGACGATGAACTGTGGTTTGCGTGGATAAATTTTGTGTTGGCATTCTTGCGGCAGCATTACGCACAGTGTACCTGTGCGGGCTGTTGGCTTGCCGAGACTCCTGTCTATTCTACTTTTCACATTGGACAGTGGGGAGCATTTTATGTGATATTCACTGGCACAGGAATGTAGCATAATGGGGACGACCCATTGCCGTGAAGTTGGAACCTCGACTAACTAACTAACTAACATTTATTATCTGTTTGTGATTTATTAAGCAATTATTTTTCAGTAGTTTCCCCTTGGCCGGACTCCCTGGTTAAGGTGTTACACGACTTTCTCCGTACTCCCGTATTCTCTCGTGACTAACGTGACGTGCGTCAGAATTGGTAGCAGTTCTCCCCGCGTCGGTAACTTACGGGGTATGTGAGCTGGCCGCTCAGAGAGCAATGGCAAACTACTGAGCCAAGAAATCAACAATCAGCTGAAAGATGCTGATGTTGACAGCGATGTCCTGTAAAGGATATGTGAAACAAAACAACAACAACAAACACCCCCAAAATAACGTTTGCCCTTGCTTTCTTAACGGCCGATCCACGCTAAGGGAACTGCTTCCACACCGACCGCGGCTGATCTCGAGGCCTCGACTCGGTATGCTGACGAATTGTGAAACTGCGAGTCTCACTACCCCCCGAGCCGTGTCGCTGGTTATTGTGTTAGTAGCCACACATATTTTGGCAGATGAGGAAACTAATTTTATGTTATAAATTTGAGTATATTTTGTCTTTCAGATTGAAAATAATCGAACTAGTTCCGTTCTAAAAGTTCCTGTTGTGTTAGTGTTTGCAAATATTTGACCAGGCAAGAAATTGTATTTAATGTTGTGTTATGAATTCGTTGTTATTATGTTATGTTATATATTATTTAGAGGACTACGCGGCCGTGGGTTAAATGCCTTGGCGGTTAAACTTGATACCGGGGTAGCGAGTTCATTCCGCTCAGTTGGACTAAACGTTGACGTCTCGTTCAGAAAACAAAAGCAAACTTTAAAAACAAAATTATATCCTTTGCATGACCTATCAAAGTTGATCTTCTAGACAAATTTACGTTCAGTAGTTTGCCATTACTTTCTGGATAGACGTCAGCGATCATCTGGACGTAAATTTACATAGTCAGTTATCCTGTGGTTGATGGCAATGTGCTGCAATGGATACCCAACATATATTATTTACACGTTTCAGAACAGTACAGCTAATTCCATGGAAGATACGAGTGGGCTTCAAGTGAAAACCTAAAGTGTTTTATTTGCTCTTTGAGTAGTCCAAACAGGTGGAAAACACTTGGGGCTAGGTCTGGTGGGTACGGGAGATGTTGCACACATTGAAAGTGGAGGTCTTCAGTGGCTTCAACAGTTGGACGGACAGTATGGGGTCGAGCATTGTCACGTTCCAAACGAATATACTTTTTATCAGCGGTTCGCGTGGTTTGGATTTGATAGCGAGTTGAAACTTCCTACTCCACTCATACACTTGCTGGACTGACAGGCGTGCATCACCATACACTTGCTGGACTGCTTGCTTGCTTGCCCGCTTGTGTTCTTTGGCTTGAGCTCCAACGCAAAGTCCTATATGTCGGATGAAGGCATCCTGTTGTCCAACATCAGTGTGATGTCATACAGGACCTGAGTTTTGCGTGAGTATCCGTTGTCCCATGTCTGGCTTATTGGTGTGCAGACTGGTGGTTCCTCGCCATACAGGCAGACACTCTCCGACTTCGGAGGAATCGGCGATCCTACTGACTTTAGCCAGGACCCCGAAGGGACCTGTTGCCCAGGACGCTCGGCGAGGACGCGTCAATAGGTCTTGGCCAGTATATAACCCGGCCCTGGTGCCTTGGAAACACCTCTGCGTCCCACTTGCTGGACTGACAGGCATGCATCACCATACTGGACCTTCATTCGCCGATGAATGTCTATTTGTTTCACCTCTTCACTGGCGCGAGCACACTAACCTCTATGCCTCCCTGGTCACTGGAAATAGTTTCTTTCTTTCTTTCTTTCTTTCTTTCTTTCTTTCTTTCTTTCTTTCTTTCTTCATCTTCGTCTTCTTCTACTTATCTTGTCCTCTTATTATTCTCCTCCTCCACCACCACATTTTCACCCTTTTCGTCCGTCTCCTTCTCCTCTTTCTCCTCCTCCTCACCCTACTCCTCCTCCGTCACTACCACTTTCCCCCTCCTCCTCCTCCTCCTCCTCCTCCTCCTCCTCCTCCTCCTCCTTCTTCTTCTTCTTCTTCTTCTTCTTCTTCTTCTTCTTCTTCTTCTTCTTCTTCTTCTTCTTCTTCTTCTTCTTCTTCTTCTTCTTCTATTCCCCCTTCTCGTCCTCCTCTTTCTTTCACGTGCCCTTGTGGCTTCAAGTGGAATATAGCCCCACACCCACGCATGCAAAGCCTACCTAGGCCAGACCATAGTTGGTTGAATGTTGGTTGAGTTGTGCTATGGTGTGCCAGTCTCGGACCAACCTCTGTAGTGGCCTTGTACGGCACGCCCACAACGCCTGCAGTGTGACTGTTATATAACTCCCCCAATGGGGTCAAGGAAACGTGCAGGCGATACATTATCCAGGTCAACTTCACCTTTATTCACATCATGTACCACTTCAGGCTGCGCAGGTCAGCATGGCCAAATGGGTAAAGCCGTCGCTCTTAAACTTCCGTTATGCAGATGCCGAGGTAGCGGGTTCAAACCCTACACCGGTCAGTTGGGCTTAAATGTTGACCTTTCGTCCTTGACATGGGGACGTAAATGACAATTATGCTTGAGTTCGCCTGATGGCGAGGGACACAGGTAATAGGTAAAGTTAACCCACACGCAAAAACCAGCCAACTAGAAGTTGCACATGTGTGGATTACGACTGAATTCAAAACAAGGGAACGCAAACAAACCAAAACAAAACCAAAAACAAAACAACACAAAACGAAATCCACCAGTCTGCGCAAGCAACTTCGTGCCTCTGTGAACATCTGTTTCCTGTGATCTTTAGAAGCTCCACCCGGGATGGTCTTCAGTACCACTCTGCCAAGCCTTTCTCTCTGTCCGCCTCTATCTTCACAACCCTGACACTTTCCTGTAATCACAGTTGTCTCCACACCCTCTCCTGCTGTAAAATGTAACGTCCTTTGCTATCAACCCGAACCCCAGTATGATCTTCTAGACAATTTCACGTCCTGTAGTTTGCCATAGTTTTCTGAACGAGAAGTCAACTTTGAAACTCAACTGGACGCTGTAGGGGATTAATCCGTTACCCCGCCGTCAGCTTCACGGAAGTTTACAGCATCAGACCCCCCGTTCTAGCAGACGTTCTACCTTAATTAACGCGTGAACAAATTCTCTGGTCCAGATTGGCTCATCAAACGTCTTTGTGAATGCAGCACCTGCGGTACGTGTTTATCGACTTTTGTAGCGGTTCCTGGGATTCTCAGCATTCTAGTTAAAAACCACATTTCCGTAATTACTTGTATCTTTCTAATTTAGTATTCAGCGGCCATGATTCATGGGCTGTTTGTTAGTCATGGATGCCGCATCCTTAATCTCATGTCTCTCCACGGACAAGGGTCTGAAGCACTCACAGTATTCATCAATACCTCCTGTACTTTTGGCCATTTTATTCTTCATTTCTTCAACACTAGCAACACATCTAGGCAAACCTTCTGGCCTAGAGAGACGACAGTTGAAGATATGGACCGCTGAGTGAAGTAAAAAAGACAGTTAAATTCATTCAAGATACAACATTGCAGTTATAGACATATTTCAAGCGAACGAAAGAAGAAGAAGATCAATACATCCTGTATTTCTGGCCATTTTGTTCTTTATGTCTTCAACGCTGGGAGTCCGTGGCGATGTAGTTACGTGGCCTGTCTTGCGCTTCGAAGGTTGTGAGTTCGATTCCGGCCTATGACATTCGGTTCACGATTACAATTTTCTCGGAGACTTCTGGGAGTCGTCGCTGGAGCTAGGGAGTTGGTGCTGTATGAGAAGCTTTCCGCAGGCCGCCCTGCGGAAAGAGGCCGAGCCGTATGGGATAAAACCCGGTGCATTGAAGTCGATCGTCTTGGTTTTTAAACTCTTTTTATTTTCCTTATTATACACAATAGTCGGTTTTGTGGCGAAGCAGTTACAGACGCAATTCGTAATCCGGCATACCGCGTTTGAAACACAGCTATGGGAGATTTGGAAGCAGACCGCATTGCGTCGGTTTTCATACATTGGTATGAATTCCATTCGTCAGAAAGCAATAGCAAACTACTGAACGTAAACTTGCCAAGAAATCACAAACAGCCAAAAATGATGGGTTTGTCTGTGACGTCCTGTAAAGGATATGCAACTAACTTTAGCTGTAAACAATGTTGAGATTTTGAAATTACTAGTTGCGTTGAGTTGAGTTGAGTAAGAACTGACATCACTGCACCCAGGGCATTTCCAAACGTGCTCCGTTTTCTCGTTCAAAAGCTAGCGAAGAGTTATACTACTATTCGTTCAAAATCAACACACGGCAGTCTGCTTCCAAACCGCCTGCAGCTTTTTTGTTTTATTTAGTTCGCTCATATTTAAATCAAGCATAGTCCACGCAGGGCTGATATTTGCGCGTGGGCCAGCTTTCTCTATTACCAGTGTCCCTCATCATCAGATGAATCCACTCCGACTTCTGAGGTACTTGTAGTTTGCGTCCCCAAGTCAAGGACGAGGATTCAACATTTTAGTCCAAGTAACCGGTGTAGGGGTTGAACCCGCTTGCTCATCGGCACACCAGACGTTTTAGAGCGTGTGCTTTTATCCATTCGGCCATGCCGACCTCCCAGCCTACATTTGGAACCCTGGACTCGGTATGTCGGAATCCGTGTGAACCATGCTCACTACCACTGAGCCACGGCGCCGGCCGTCTATAAGAAATATTGCCCCTAAATTGCCCTTTACTGTGAGATCGTGAACAGGTAGTTTCAGATCGAGTGTGCTAAGAGATGTCATACATTACTTTTACATCCGTCACACATTACTTGTACTTCGCAGACTAGAAGAAATAAGGTGGCGGGCTGGCTTAGATTAACCACGTCCACTTCTACCTGAAACGGACCTCTTTAATTTTCCGGTCTGGGTTGTGGGGATAGTTTTTAATAAAGTAAAAGCTTGTTGCTCGTTCTTTACAGGGCCTCACAATCAACCCTAGCATTAAGAGATTGTTATTGATATACTAGGCATGTTTAAGTTCAGTAGTTTGCCGTTGATTTCTGAACGACCGACGCTCATATCATTGTTGAAAATCAACACAAGATGGTCTGCTTCCAAATCTCCGACAGCTGATTCTGATCGTGAAATGCGTGATTACGAATCACGCTCGCTACCTCTTCGACACAGACTTTACATAAATAAGAACGCAATAAACTTCTCCCACATCCCATGGCCGTAAGTTGAATTGAGTCATCAACCGATACCACGGCACTCGGGTCGTTCCCATACATGCTCAGTCCTATTCAACCCTGGTCCATTCATTTCATTGTGTAGAAACAGGCGTTCGTGTCCCGTTCAGCTGTCGATTTCTCGGTTAGTTATAATTGGGACTCTTATGGTGTTTTTCTTTCTGGATGCGACAATAGAGGTGCGTGTTTCGCGGCTTGGATTATAGGTATTGTTTGCCTTGGTGTAGGCTTCTTCTCTTTGTTGCCGCTGCTCATGTTTGGTCAGGTTTGCACACTTGTAAGGCCCATCTTGTTCAGATCCCACGCCGTCTCATGGTGTTTTTGTCTCCCAGGCCTGATTCGTCGGTAACCGTCCCGCTCTAGGCTCCATCTATCTCTAACCCTGATCGTGAGGATCGCTGTAGCCTAGTGGTTCGCCTGCCGTCCCTCTGGTATTGGGTTCGACATTGCATCTCAGCATCTTCAAGTGCCATGCCGGCTGGCGTAGGCGTTCATGTCTCTCCACAGATCTCGGTCTTTGGTGTTCTGGATCAACTTTGCTGTTGATATTCCTCCATGCCACCGTCTCAGTCCATCCAGCATAATTTCTCTTGGTCGGCCACTGTCTCTCTTCCCCTCGATCTTTCCAGTCGTCACGGTGTTCTTTAATGCCTATCTTTTCATCACATGACCAAAGAAAACTGTTTATCTCTTTCCTATTGTTGTATATAATGTTTTAATTTCATTAGCCTGTTTCAGGCAGTCGTCGCTAGTTACTCTGGAAGTCCAAGGAATTCGCAACATTCGTCTCAGGAACCACATCTCTCTTCCTTCCAAGTTCTTCCTAATTTGTTCATTTACATTCCAAGATTCATTGCCATACAACAAAACAGGTTCTATATAGCACTTTAGCACTCTCTTTGTTACATTCAATGATTGTGACTTATTGCATAAGATACTTTTCATTTTCTGAAATGCAGCTTTTGCTTAACTCATTCTCTTCTTAATCTCTGCTGTGCGCCTTCCGTCTCACGTTATAAATGCTTCTAGGCAGATTTTAAAACTGGATCTGGTCTCCTGTGCCCACCTCACCTGACATGTGTAGCAGTAAGCGTCTGGGGAAGTTGCCCCACCAGACACTTCCTCACTCCAGCCACCAGACACTTCCTCACTCTAGCCACCAGACACTTCCTCACTCCAGCCACCAGACACTTCCTCACTCCAGCCACCAGACACTTCCTCACTCCAGCCACCAGACACTTCCTCACTCTAGCCACCAGACACTTCCTCACTCCAGCCACCAGACACTTCCTCACTCCAGCCACCAGACACTTCCTCACTCCAGCCATGCATTTTCCTCCATCAACTGTAACACCTCGAAGCTGATTCCACTGAATGTTATAGTCTTGCAAAACTTTTTGCACTTCCATGAAAATGTCTTTTCCATTTGTTGTTCCATGTATGCTGCAAAGGGATGCCAACTCTTCCGTTATCTGAAAGTCCAAATTGACATTACGAATGAACACGAGAAGTTGTGACGTACTCGAGAGATCAGTAGACTCATACAGTGCCAGAGAATACCACAACAAGTTCCTAGTATCTGTAGCGCTATGTTCTCTCCAAGAATCGTCATTTGCAGGCGACAGGTTCGATCCCGGTCGGTAACTATTATAGCTTTCAAATTGTATGTTGTCTAGTGCGTCTTCTAATCTTCGTTTTCTTCTTCTTCTTCTTCTTCTTCTTCTTCTTCTTCTTCTTCTTCTTCTTCTTCTTCTTCTTCTTCTTCTTCTTCTTCTTCTTCTTCTTCTTCTTCTTCTTCTTCTTCTTCTTCTTCTTCTTCTTCTTCTTCTTCTTCTGTGAGCGCCAAATAATACTATATGTGTCTATTTATGTTCTCTCCAAGTTCTTCTGTTCTCCGCACAACTGAAATTGCCGAAAGGCCGATAGTTCTAAATAAATCGGCTTTCTCAGGACACAAGTCGTTTGCTGCTTCCATCGTACACTCGGAGCTACCAGAGGCGGGGAAGGACTTCGGATGGCGCGAAATAAGCAAACATTACAATAAACAAGAAAATCTAGATACAATTTTAAAATTGAAAATAGTAAATTTAAAGCACATAACAGCCAGGAGGTCACACGCGTGAAGATCTCTTAGTATTGTAAACATAATATTAAAATTTAAATTGCATCACAACGTCTCGTGTTCTATACGTTTTATTAAGCAATTTCGAGTACTGTCGGCGGGCCTGATGAACTGACGCCGCAGGCCGGATCCGGCCCGTGGGCCGCAGTTTGGTGATCCCTGAGCTAATGTGAATCCCCCTCCCCCGCCCTCTTTGTTGCGTTGAGAATACGTTCATATACTCTTCACAGCCAAGGCCCTTCCATGGGCGGAAATGAGAAGGCGCCTTGACATCTGGAGTAACATAGCGATAAGGTTAGCACTTCAAAACTGCATGCATCTACATATGCTGATTAGACACGTGCAGCTTGACCTATATACGTTCCGCAACCAACCGTTGTCAAGACTGAGGTGTAAACAATATAAAATAACACAAAGTAATGCAGCTTTACAGAACAGAATTACGAAAAATACAAATGTTGCAGCCACTAGCCTTCATCAGCAAACAAATACATGCACAAAACACATATAATTACAGAGAAGACCCTCCAGTGACAACGTTTAAGGTATAAGTAAGGGGTGAGAAGATTGAAAAGATGAAAAAATTAGAACAATAAAGAGAGAATGAAAATTTGAAACATATTTTTTTTGCTGTTTATCTCAGAATCCCAGGTTGTGATACTAACATGAATTTCACCTGGATACTTTTATATAGATAGCCATGGGAGTCTGTGGGTCATGGGGACCGGGGTAGGGGGTGTAACAGTTCAGTGAAGATCCCAGGTAAATGAGTGGAAGTGGTACATGTAAACAGGGGCAGGAAGGTAAGGCGGGAAACTGGTAGCAATGGAAATGTGATGGTGGTCAGAGATTGAAAACTAAGAAGGAGTGCTCCATGTATGTCCGTACAATGCGTGAATGGGTGCCAGTGAAAGGTTGGCCATAGAGGACGAATGTTAAGGAGCAATGACCTAAGTATGATGGGGAAAATAACGAAAC